>JAVJIF010010543.1:67500-125214 GCA_038442645.1 Agave tequilana | reverse complement strand
GCCCGCGTCTCCGCATCAAGGCGCGTTGGCTCAACGCCCGCGTCTCAGCATCAAGGCGCGTTGGCTCAACGCCCGCGTCTCCGCGTCAAGGCGCGTTGGCTCAACGCCCGCGTCTCAGCGTCAAGGCGCGTTGGCTCAACGCCCGCGTCTCAGCGTCAAGGCGCGTTGGCTCAACGCCCGCGTCTCAGCATCAAGGCGCGTTGGCTCAACGCCCGCGTCTCAGCATCAAGGCGCGTTGGCTCAACGCCCGCGTCTCAGCAACAAGGTGCCCCCACCTTGGTTGTAACCACCCCGATTATGGCGCCATCCACCGCCCATGTAGCGGGGAAGTTGGCCCTCATCGTGGAGCACTTTTAGGGGGCACGATCACCCCCTAAAAACCCTATAAATAGTCCCGTCACTATGGAAGAAGGGCGGATTTTCGAGAAAGAAAAAAAGGAGAGATCATCGACAGAGAGAGAGAGCTCGACTCTTCAAGCTAGCTTGCTGCGTACAAGTTGCTCTTCGCCTACCTTCTCTTTTAGAGTTTTGGTGGACGGGGCTGAGTTACTCCTTCTACCTACCAAGGAGAAGATCCCTCGACGGTACTGACGGTCATCTGGTCAACGGAGAACAAGATTCACTCTCCACCGCCACACGAAGAACCCAGCAAAACAAAGGGGGAATTCAAGATTCAATATTCTCCCTCCCTTGTAACTGGAAGATTAGCCTGTTGTAATTTTCATCTGATTCAAGGAAAAGTTACTCCAGTCCGCTTTCGCCAGTTTTCCGCGTCCAACAAGAGATGGCGACTCCACTGGGGACTACGTTTGTTACTGACGAACAAGCCGTGGCGCAGGATGATCTCCTCCGTAGGGGGAAAATGGTCGAGACACTTGTTGTGGAGTTCGACCAAGCGAAGTATGAAGAGTTTCTCTCTTCTGGCTCCAAGAGCCCCAAAGACCCGCGTCTGTCGCAGGGTCTCGGCGGGGAATGGTCCCGAAGCCCGACCTGAAGCTCTCTTGGGCGCCGCTGCTGTTGCCCACTGTGCCCAGCAAAGTTCACGCGTCAACGCCTCTCAGAAGGCGCGCGCGATCCCAAGCACAGTTGCTGTTGCGACCAACTCCGGCGCACAGAAAACCCGTGTCAACGTCTCTCAGGAGACCCGCGTGGTTAAACTCCCTGATGTTCAACATCAGGATGTTGTTGGTTTCTCTCCACCTCCTCGACGCAACCGGAATGCTGAGCGTCGACAGAGGAGACGTGCGCGTCAACTGCAAGTTGGAACCGTTGGTTGTCCAACTGAAGCTGGACGCGACGTACAGTCTCGCGCCTTGCCCGCGTCACGTCCAGTACGTGAAATCCGCGTTTGGCGGCCCAAGCGCGCAACTCCTCAAGTTGAGTCCTCTGAAGACCAGCTTACCAAACGCCAAAGCGAAGCTTTTGCGTCTCGTCAAACGCAGGAAGCACGCACCCAGAGACGAGGCGCCCTGCAGCCCACTCTCTCTCACGCGGCTCAGCCCGGACGCACCAGGCAGCAACGCGATACTCGCGTCTCATCTCAACAGAGACGCCAGACGCGCGTTCCACAGTCACGACGCGGAAACCGCGTCCCTGAAGTCTGCGTCCATCCTGCACAGCACATGGATGCCTCCCGTCTTCGACGTTGTGAGGCTAGTCTCTTTGATCCCTCTTCCATGGATTTGAGGGATTATCTGACAAAGAAAAGAAGTGCCCATCAGGTCACTTCATCTTGCTGCTGCCAACGGCTTATCTCCATGCTTGCGGAGTGCCGTTGCGGGTCGAGTGTGCACCAGCAGTCCTTAGTTGGACAACTGACCTCGATTTCCCCGTCAGCCAAAAGAAGGCGCTCCCATAGAAGGAGAGTCTTCTCTGACATTGAATACCCGGAGCTTACTGCGAACATGACAAGCAGGAGCAAGGGGAAACAACTTGCAGTCAGCTCAGACGAGTCCGAGTCTGACTCTGAACCGGAAGGGGTGTATCGACACACTCGCACCCGGACGGGGGCCATTCCCCCAATTGACTATAATGCCTTAGCCCGCGGCATTAGAGCGAATGATTCCCACTCCGCCGTAGTGGAATCAGGGGCTTCGAACTCTTCCGTCGAGAAGGAGACCTCTGCCTACATGACAGGTACTCCTGAGGAGACGGCAAGACGTATAGAGCAGGTCCAGAAAGCACAAATGGACATGATTATTTCTCAGCAGGCGTCGATTGACTCCCTCAAGCAGGCGATTGCACAACTGCTGGAAGACAGGAGGAAATCTCCTCCTAGGAGGTCAAAGGGCAAAGGGAGAAAGGGAGAAAGCTCATCTTCCGAACCTTCTGAGGAGGCGCGACGATCTACTTCAAATTCGTCCAAATCTTCGTCGCACGACCCAGAAAAGGCTCATACTAAAAGAATGAGTCAACTGGAGCAACGCCTCAATGCCCTTGCCAGTCGCAAAGACCTCCAAGAAGTTGGAGTGGTCCGGCCCTATCCAGCTGAGTGGGATCTAGTCCCGTACCCTCCTAAGTTCAAGGCTCCAACCCTCCAAGCCTTCGATGGGAAGGGGTCCCCTAATCAGCACATCTACTACTTCAAATCCCAAACCGGGAATGTAGTAGATAATGACGCCATCCTGGCGCGACTATTCATCGGCACCCTGAAAGGGTTGGCCTTTGAGTGGTTCATGAAACTCCCGGAAGGTTCTATTAAGAACTGGGGCGACTTGGAGAAGCTGTTCTTAACACGCTTCTTCGAAGATGACTCCGAGGTCACAATGCCCACCCTGTTGGCTACGAGACAGCGAAAGGGAGAGTCCGTCAAATCTTTCGTGGAAAGATTTCGGAACGTGGCACTCCGGTGTCCAAGCGGTATGACCCAGGCCACCCTGGTGGAAACATGCCGCCACAACCTCCAAACCTCACTCCTTGCTCAAATAGGAGTTGCTGAAAGCCGCACCTGGAAACAATTAGTCCAACAAGGTGAACAGGCTGAGGAGATTGTTGCCCGCGTCAGGGCAGAAGAAGGCAAGCCTAGGCCGGAAAGGTCGACTAGGCGAGCGCCAGACACCTCCCTCCAGACGAAGCGGAAGGGTAATTTGGCAACAGAGACCAAATCTCCCGCCAAACCTCAAACAGGCAAGGCGAGTGGCTCTTCAAGCCAACCCCGCGCCAACAAGCAGTATTCCTTCAAGGAGGAACATGTCAATTCGCTCTTCAAGCTACTCAACAAGAGCAATCGACTGAAGCTCCCTGAAATTAGGCGCCCGGAGGAAGTCGGCAAGACCGACAATCCCAACTACTGCATGTACCATAGGATGTTGGGACACCCTACCAAAAGCTGCTACGTCTTCAAGGACATCCTTCAGGCTTTGATTGACGCGGAGGTGCTAAAGCTCCGACCAGAGCAGAAGAATGTCACGGCTAATGTGACGTCGGTTCTCCAGTTCGGGAGACAACCTCCAACGCCTGCGGGGGTAACTCCTATTCCAAGAGGAGAATTAAGAGTGGTCAACACAGACCCTCACCAGCAGCAGGAGAAGGACTTGGTACCCGTCCCTACGCCTCGAGGGGAAATTATGTGGGTCCACCCCGACCTAGTGGACAACCAGCAGTGGACTACTGTAACCAACAGGAAGTCCAAAGGCAAGGCAAAAGCTTCGTCCTGCCATGTGGTATGTGCTTCCTCCCAAGAAGCAGAGGATGATGTTCCCTCACTGACTGATTCAGAAGAGGAAACCATAGTCTTGGCCGCAGAGCCCAACCAAACAATGACGGGGACTCGTTCAGGACTGCCCTACTTGAAGCAGTACGGCGAAGTGGCGGCAAACCCTCCACAACCGACTGCAGAGCCAACTAGGCCCTCCACGAAGCCACCTGTGGAGAAGCAGAAGGAGACTCGATTCTCTCGAGCCCTTCAAAGAGGCATCGCGGAAGGGTCTTCGGCACCTTACCGCTTTGATGTCCTGGCTCAGCTGGCCAATATACCGGCACGCATTACCTTGTATGAACTTCTTAGACTATCAAAGTCAACCAGGGAAGCTCTGCAAGAAGCTCTGGCAAATGCTGAGGTCTTCATGACCCAGGTGCCGAAGGAAGAAGATGTAGAGGATTGCCTCCACACCTCCCAGAATACCCCCTGCATCACCTTCACGGCAGATGATATGCAGGTCAAAGGGAAGCATGATCGACCCTGTACTTCACAGGTTATATCGGATCATCTGAGGTGAACCGCATTCAGGTAGATCCAGGGTCCGCATTGAGCATCATGCCTCGCCGAGTCATGTAACACCTCGGCATCCCTACTCACCGTCTGAGCCCTACACAGACGACCATCTACGGGTTCAATGCCAATGGCACCCGTCCGATGGGGAAAATCAAGCTCAAGTGCCAGATTGGGATCCTCAAGTCGGAGGTGACGTGCTACGTCATCGATGCCGACACTTCCTACAATCTGCTGCTGGGACGACCATGGATTCACCGCAACTCCATCGTTCCCTCCACTCTTCACCAAGTCATGAAATACATTGACGCGAGTGGGAAGGTGCAAACGTTGGTTGCCGAAAGGTATCCGTTTAAGGGGGTCGAAAATATTTCACGGACTCCCTCCTATATCAGGATCCGGTGGATGAAACCCGCAACTGGAGGTGCCAGACTCTGGTAATGAGGCTGACACTGAGACCGAGCAAGAAGAGTGCTTGTGGAAGTTGGAACCACTTATAAAGAGCACTAATAAGCTCGATGTTGATAATACCACCGACGATGCAGGCGGCTGGTATATTAATGAGAATTTAGACTTTGAGTACTTTTCTGCGTGTGCATCCGATTCAATACCATCGGATACTAGTACCGACGTAGACGATGACATCTGGTCGGCAATGGATGCTTTGACATCATTGCATGTACCAGTAAAATCATCTTTCGGGACATACCAGGATAATGGTGATGCGCAGGAATCTATATTCATGGTTCCGACAAGACGAAAAGGCCAAAAACCAATCCTGTTTGGGCGAATGACGACTGAACTAACGCCCCGCGCAGAATCAGAAAGTGAGGAGGAATCCCCTCAGCTCAGTCATTATGAACCAAAAACGCTCAAAATGATGAAGTGCATGGGGTATGACCTAACCAACAGACCCGGGTTGAACTTCGGCAAAGGAAGAAGAACGCTACTTCAATCCTTTGTGCCGAAAGGGAAGGCCCCCGATTATTATCATCGGACGCGCAGGGGGTTGGGCTATGTATCAACTCCGGTCCCATCAGCCTCCGATTCTCAAGAATCGTCGTCGAGCAACGATTACTCTTCAGACACATCATCTTGGGAGTCAGATGTCAGTGTCGGCAACATCTTCAAGGAACTTTCAGTGAACATGGTTTCGACAAGCCACCTGGAAGATGGAAATGAAGAAATGATACAATCTGATACAGATCCTTGGATCAAACATTTAAATGCTCTTTGGGATACCCGCTTTGAACAGCGTGAGCACCCACAGAAGACAAGGTTGTTCAGATCAACCTAGGAGATGAGGCTAACCCTAAGCCCATCTTCATAAGTGACGGCCTGTCACCTTCAGAGAAGAAGGATCTAATATCTCTTGTACAAGAGTATATAGACGTCTTCGCCTGGAATTATGAGAACATGCCAGGACTTGATCCTCAAGTGGCCATGCACCGCCTCAACATCAATCCGGACGTAAAACCTGTCAAACAACAGCAGTGACGGTTTCGCCCAGAAATAATGGAGGCAATTCAATCAGAAGTCAGAAAACTTATTGATTCTGGCTTCATCAGAGAAGAACAGCATCCCGACTGGGTGGCCAACATCGTCCCCGTTTCCAAGAAGAACGGGAAGATCAAGATCTGCATCGACTTCCGTGATCTAAACGAGGCCTGCCCCAAGGACGAATTCCCATTGCCAATCACAGATGTCATGATTGACAATACTTGTGGATTCGAACGAATGTCCTTCATGGATGGATTCTCAGGATACAATCAAATCAAAATGTATCCTGATGACGAAAAGCATACCTCCTTCAGGACACCCCTAGGAGTGTATTGCTACACCGTCATGCCCTTCGGACTGAAGAATGCAGGGGCAACATATCAAAGGGCCATGAATGCCATTTTCCATCAGCAAATACGCAAAACGGTGGAATGTTATGTTGACGATATCGCGGTAAAAAGCCGCGCTAAAGGCGATCACGTAGCAGACCTGAAGGTGGTCTTTGACATCATGCGAGCTCATCAATTGAAGATGAATCCCACAAAGTCCTTCCTGGGGGTGTCCAGTGGCAAATCTTAGGATTTATTGTAACCTCCACCGGAATCCATTTGGACCCGGAAAAGATCCGCGCTATCCAGGAGATGCAACCCCCGAAAAGCCTCAAGGAGCTCAGGGGATTACAAGGACGATTGGCGTACATCCGCAGGTTCATCTCAAACCTTTCCGGAAGATGCCAACCCTTCGCTAAGCTGATGAAGAAGGGTGTCTCATTCATTTGGGATGACGCTTGCCAACAAGCGTTCGAGGAAATCAAGCAATACCTCACCCAACCACCAGTCCTTGCAGCTCCAGTATCCGGAAAGCCGTTTCTGGTGTACGTCCGAGCGATGGATCATTCTTTGGGAGCTCTACTAGCTCAGAATGACGATCAGGGACATGAGCAAGCAATCTACTATCTAAGTAGAACAATGATCGGAGCCGAACATCGGTATAACCCGATCGAGAAGGAATGTTTGGCACTGGTGTTCGCTATCCAGAAAATGCGACACTATCTGGTAGGCCAAACTATAAACGTCATATCAAAAGTCAACCCTCTGAGGTTACTTATGACTAAACCTTCATCGCTAAATGGCCGACTGGCAAAATGGGCCATATTGCTATCACAATATGAAATGCATTTTCTGCCACAAAAGGCTATTAAGGGACAAGCGGTGGCGGACTTCTTAGCTGAACACCCAGATCTGAGGGCAGTCAAACTCTACGAGGATCTCCCAGACGAAGTGGCCGAAGTCTACCTGACTCAGACATCGTTCGAAAGTCAAGTGTGGCAACTTTTCTTCGACGGTGCATCAAGGACAAACCCTAAGGGACACGTAGTGGCGGGGGTAGGAGTAGTACTTGTCTCCCCACAAAATTATGTGATCCCCCGAGCTGTCTCGCTGACCGAGCCTTGTTCCAATAATGTGGCGGAATACAACGCCCTTTTGATTGGGATGCAATTCGCCGATGAGATTGGCGTTAAAAATCTCGAGGCATACGGTGACTCTAAACTCATCGTCAGCCAAGTTCGCGGGGAGTACGAAGTCAGACATGAAGACTTGGTACCCTATTATAATGCAACTGTCCGCATGACCGAGGGATTTACAAGCTTCTACATCGACCATGTACCACGCAGGCAAAATGCGCACGCCGATGCACTCGCATCCCTGGCTGCCTCCCTAGCTCTTCCAGCTGGAGCAATGGAGAAGATATTCGTCTACAGCCACGACCTGTATTGCCCGAGAAATGCTCTCGAGGATTATCAGGAGTCAATGGGAGGTCGTCACCGCGAAGAAGCACTTGAAGCATCAACCGGTCCAGAGCTTAAAGACTGGCGATTCCCCTATATAGACTACGTCTTACACGACATCCTGCCTGAAGACACCAAAGAGGCGGCTGCCATTCAAAGGAAAGCCCCCAAATTCTATTATAATGCGATTACGCGAACATTGTATCGTCGATCGCATGACGGGATCTTGCTCCGGTGCCTCTCACCAAAAGAGGCTCAAGAGGTATTGAAAGAAGCCCACGACGGCATGTGTGGAGCCCATCAACCTGGCCCAAAACTGGCACATCGACTCCAAAGATTGGGTTACTACTGGCCCAAGATGATTGCCGATGCCGTCACTTATGCCAAGAGATGTCACGCCTGCCAAGAGCACGGCGATTTCATCCATCAAGCACCAGGGTACCTCCACTCTACGGCCTCTACCTGGCCATTTGAAATGTGGGGCATGGACGTGGTTGGTCCTATCAGTCCACCATCGTCAAAAGGACATCGGTTTATTTTGGCAATAACCGATTACTTCTCCAAATGGGCCGAAGCCATCCCTTTGAAGGAGGTCAAGTCGTCGAACGTGATCAAGTTCGTGAAACATCACGTTATTTACCGTTTCGGCGTACCTCGGCGAATTGTCCATGACAATGGACCCCAGTTCATCAGCCAGGCTTTCCAGAGATTCTGCGCTAAGTTCAGAATCCAGAGTGTGTCCTCAACGACATACTATCCTGCCGCCAATGGCCTCGCAGAAGCTTTCAACAAAACTATTGGCAAGCTTCTCAAAAAGTTCGTCTCGAAAAGTCAACGAGACTGGGACGACAAATTGGGTGAATGCTTATGGGCTTACCGCACAACTGTGCGAACCCCGACTAAAGCCACGCCGTTTTCCTTGATATACGGATGTGAAGCCGTGCTTCCCCTAGAGATCCAAATTCCATCTCTACGCGTCGCCTTGACAGCGGAGATGATGACAGAGGAGAAGCATCGACAGCGACTCCAGGAACTGGAGGCCTTAGACGACAAGCGTCTGCAAACCCAACAACAAATCGAGCTCTACCAGGCTCGAATCACCAGAGCCTTCAACAAGAAAGTTAAAGTGCGAACTTTCAAGAAAGGCGACCTAGTCTTAGCCGTCAGAAGACCCATGGTAATGACGCACAAGACAAAAGGAAAATTTCAACCCAAATGGGAAGGACCATTTGTAGTAGAGTCAGTCTACTCAAATGGATCATATCGCCTCATAAACTCGAATGGCGATACACTCATGATGCCTATTAACGGCAGGTTCCTGAAGAAGTACTATCCCTAGATGGTATCCTTCCGCCGATCAAGTTAAAAGTACACCTCTGATCAAAACACCCGACGCCTCCGACGGCTAAGGATAGAGGAATGTTGGCTTTAAGCCCAACATCAGTCTTCGACAACTCATCATGCTGAGGGAATAGCATGGCAAGCCCAACTCAAACGGTAGTTGGTAAAGGCATATCAAACCCATTGACAGCTAAGGATTTGCTAAAATCCTAAGGGACATGTTCCCATTTGATCCGACGCCTCCGACGGCTAAGGATAGAGGAAAATGTTGGCTTTTAAGCCCAACATCAGTCTTCGACAACTCATCATGCTGAGGGGAATAGCATGGCTAGCCCAACTCAAACGGTAGTTGGTAAAGGCACCTCAAATTCGTTGATAGCTGAGGGTTTGCTAAAAATCCTAAGTGGACTTGGCTCCACTCTTTCCTCCAAAATCCCCTACCAATTCTCATCCACAGAATGGTAGGTCTACAAAAATACAACCATTACTAAGTTAACACTATACCTCTGGTAATGGAAACTTTTCAATATTCCTTGTCGAGTACAAATTTTGCTTGTCAACTCTACACGGAGTACCAAATTTTCAAATTTGCCAAGTTAACACTACACCTCTGGCACTTCAAATTTTCACTTGTCAATTCTCACCAATAGAATGACAGGTCCTCAAAATTGCTCTTATCATGAGGCAATTTTTGTCAAGTTAACATCACACCTCTGACAAATTGCTGTTAAAGTTCAACACCACACCTCTAAACAGTAATCAAGTTTCTGCCAGGTTTAATATTACACCTCTGACAGTCACTCTTCTTCAGACTTCCATATCGAAGCTGAAATGGATGATGCTAAGTTAACACCACAACTCTAGCATCCAAGTCATTGCTATGTTCAACAATACACCTCTAGCATTCCCTCATTGTCAAGTTAAACATTACACCTATGGCAGTGACACTTCTGAGTTAAGTTAATATCACACCTCTGACTCACATCCTTGTCAAGCTAACATTACACTTCTGACAAGACCACTTCCAACCCGTTAAGTTAATATCACACCCTGACGGTAACAAACTTTCCTAGATTCCCCACGAGTCTAGTCCACTTGTTATTCTCTTCAGCAGAATAACAAGTCTACCTAAAAACATTGTTAGGTTAATACTACACCATCAACAGTGTTCCCCTCAAATCCCCAGTTGAGCTCAATCAAGTTATCCCAAACACTTGATAAAAGTTCACCCTCTCTGGGGGTACCAATTCTACTTGTCGCTTTCTCTTATAAAGTGGCAGGTCCACCAAAAATTATTTCATCTCTGTCAAGTTAATATTACACCTCTGACAGTACTGTGAAA
Organism: Agave tequilana; assembly: GCA_038442645.1. Taxonomy (NCBI): domain Eukaryota; kingdom Viridiplantae; phylum Streptophyta; class Magnoliopsida; order Asparagales; family Asparagaceae; genus Agave; species Agave tequilana. The sequence continues at coordinate 115,032 of JAVJIF010010543.1, read as the reverse complement.
GTTCCTGAAATAGGATCTCTTCCTCCACAAAGTTTGACTTATTAAAGTTACCATCATAATTTTACAAAGTCAGAGATTCTTTGCTTCTATAGGTCTAAGACAAAAAGTTCAAGACAAGGAAAGAGGCGAAAAGAAAAGTGTCGCTTTTATTTATTTCCAAACAGATGAAAGTGATACAAAACGCTCTCTTATACAATAAGATGGAGTGTTGCAGTAAAAACGCTCTCTTATACAATAAAATTGAGTGTTACAATTAAGGAGTACAAAGAAGTCCCTCTCACTCTCTTAGAGGTTGCACTCGCTCCTCATAAGCCGCGTCTGATTCCAAGTGCGCGATGTTTTGTGGCTACAATAGAAGCTGGTTACACCACGATGCATGATGTAAACATCGAAAGCGCCCTAGCTGACTAAGCTAAGAGCAATGGTGTTCTTGAGGTCTGGTGGCAACAGAAATCCTGCAACCCTTCGTTCAGGAGCGTCCCTTTCCCTAGCAGGCCATCCAACGGACATAGACTGTCCTTGATGTCACTTCTGGGGTGGGAGAGGAAGAGGATCTCGTCCGCCACCGCAACCGCCGGAACCCTCATCGCCGTCATGCATAGCCTGACCATCTCTTGCCAGCAGGCATGAATGGCGAAGCAGATCAGAAGAGACCTTGGCGAGGGTTGGGTCCTCGTCAGAGATGTAATATACTCTCTTATAGGTGACGAGGACCATAATATACTCTCTTATAGGTGAACATCGAACAAGTTCGCCGGCCAAAGCATCCTTCCAGGGGCCCAGCAAACCAGCAAGTCTACCTGCAAGGAATGAAACAAAAGGAATCAGAACAATCTGCAACTTAGCATGCTGCAACAGAGAAAAACTAAGTCACAAATGCAGACTGCAGACGCGGGAATGATCCACGCAGTCAGCCAAGCAGACGCGGGAATGATCCACGCAGTCAGCCAAGCAGACGCAGGAATGACTCGCGCGGTGAGCCAAACTATTGCGTCAGCAGAGACAAACGCGAATCAAACGCGGTCTCATTCCACGCCCAAGTCGAAAGCACAGACGCCTAAAAGGCACAGACGCCGAAAGTTGCCATCTCCTTGTTGAGTGAACAAGAGTTGTAAGACTCGGGTCTGAAACCTTTTTGGGAATTCGTCCAAGGCAGTGGCCATAAAACGCGCCAAGGCAATAGCCATAAAACGCGCCAAGACAGTGGCTTTGAAACGCAAGCTTTGTGAACAAAGCCAGTGCCAAGTGCCAAAGACCCCTGCACTCGCGTCCAGAGAAGTTTAAATCTGTGGCGCAAATTCCAGAAGGAATGCACCAACACAGACTTCGTGAGGGGGTCCAGATAATGGTGATGCCAAGGTGCAGGCCGTGGTAGATTAAAATATCATGGCTAATTGGGACGGCGTACCAACAGAGGCCTCTACCAAGAGTCGGGCTCTCTGCATCCAAACGCGGACGTGGAAGGTGATCAGAGAGACACTCTGCCCCGAAGAGACCAAACAGGAGCATACAAGCCCTAGGTCATCTTCATCCACAGAGCCATCCTCATCCATGGAGACAATACTCTGAAGAAGATGAAGGTTCTCAGAGCGCTCGCTCTCAAAAAGAAAACAGTCCAAAGATTGGATTGAAGGAAGAGGGTTAGCCCTATTATAGGCAGACCCTAATAACTGCTATTAATGGTGCATCAAACAGAACCGTCGCGCACGACTGTTGTAACGCCCCGATCCCACGGTACGGGGACGTCACTGCGACGTATATACGCAGGTCAAAATACCCTCACATATATCCGCTAAGCATTAGTACAAGCAGGAATCAGAGTACAACAAAGCGTGGTATTCATTCATATGCCAACTTAAGAAGTACAAATTACAAAGTTATCACAGGATATAATATACAATACATGTGTCTTATACCACAACCAAGTCCAAAAGTAAGATTTACAATATGAACGCACAAAATGCTCACGAGTTGGATGAAGATCCGTGAGTCGAAGAGAAAAGTCTGGCACAAAAGAAACTGGAACTAGTCAGCCTGCTCAACAAGGAACGCTTGATCTTCTGTGGATGGCTCCACTTCGATCCAAGCTTCAGAACCTGAACATACAAATTCAAGGGAGTCAGGACCTCCCAAACAAATGATCAGGTTACAGCCGAGTGGCAAAGGAACAGGAGCAGGAGAGTTGGAACAGTATAATAAATATTCAGCCAGCAAGTAATGGAAGCATAACAAGTTAAAGCTGAAAAGACGTTGTACAAGCTTAGGTTACGGCTTTATGAGACTAGTACCTCGAAGGAATAATCCAAACAAGGAAACCCTCATCCATATACCTTTATCTCATATCCCCGTAATCCAGGTGTGTACAACGGATCCACAGTTGGCGTCTTTTATTATTATTACTTGTCTTACTTCGATATCTAGCTATGTGAACTAGCGTCCCAGCGCACATAGATCCATATCCGAGTAAAGCAAGGTTGTTATTGGAAACCAGCGGGGGTATCAACGAACTATGTTTACAGTGGGTCCCGTGCTTGCCCGGGACCACGGTCCAGGGTGTTCCGTTGCTTGGTGACGGAACCAGCCGCAAGGCCTATCAGGAGGGACTTATGTATGCCCTTTATCATGATGGTATCAGGAAGAGGGAGCCAGCACTCCCCTCGGTCGCCTGGAGGCTCACAGGTCAGACGGATATTTTAGTTGCACAACATACCTAATGCCACTGTAAACACGAACATATATTGATAGCCGCATATTTCCCCCGACCCGATGCAAGTTGTCTCATTTTAAGAGTCCTTTAGATAATTATCAGATTTCGGGAATGAGCAGGAGCAAGTCTGGAATATCAGGAGTACAATTCGTACTATTACGTAATCAAGTTAGTAAAGCATGATGTCCGGTTATCATTCCCATTATCGTGATAATTATAAGAGTCAAGTGTATCATGCTTGGTGTCAAGAGATAGCATGATAAGAAGTGATATTCGTCTGGGAGTAGCAGACGCGAAAGTAGCAGACGCGAAAGTATCAGACGCGAAAATAGCAGACGCGGGGTTCGCATCGCAAAGGTGCCGCAAACGCGAGGTCTGCGTTCAGGTCAGGACGCGAGGAGAACGCGGACGCGGACATGGGTTCTGCGTCGCGTTAATGCAAGAAGAACACCGACATGGGCATAACAGACGCGAAAGTAGCAGACGCGGGGTTCACAGACGCGGGGATCGCGTCACGAAGGTATCAAAACGCGAGGCTCGTGACCTGCGTTAAATCAGGGCATGAGGAGAACGCGGACGTGAGTATAACTCCGCGTCATGTCAATATAAATAGAACGCAGACGCGAGCTTTAGCTCTGCGTCGCATCGAAATAACGCGAAGGCCGCGTTAAGGAAATGCCTAGACGCAGGAGATAACTCCGCGTTTAACAGTACAACCACACCGCACAACATAAAATACAATAATAAAAAAGAGTTTACAAGTCCATGTCTTGGCGAGTAAAGTTACTCGCCTAAAACTGATACTATGAAGCTTTACGCGTCCAAAGTGAGCTTTGTCGCCGAATATCGCTAAATCGATCACCGGAATAATCGCGAACGATTACCGGAATAATCTACGGCGATATTACCGACGAAGAAAAGCACGGCCCCAATCCAAAAGGAGGGACCGGCCTTAGTCTTGCCGACGGAGAAGAGGAGCATGGCCCCCAATCCAAAAGGAGGGTGGCTGACCTCAAGGTGATGAAGGGGTGATGGTTGTTGTTTGGTGAAGGTGAAGGCTTTGGTGGTGGTTTGGAGTTTGTGGTAGGTTTAATGGAGTTGAAGGAGGAAGAAGATGAAGGTAGGAGGTTGTGGTGGTTGTGGTTATGGTGGAGATGAAGGAGGAATTGGTGAGGGTGAAGGCTTCTCTTGGTGGAGGCTAAGTTTTTAGTGAAGTGAAGTGAAAATGAAGGAGAAATGAGAAGGAAAAGTTTATATAGGTTTGATTTTGTGAAGGAGGTGCCAAAAATGTAAAAGAGAGGGGTTATTTGTAAAGTGGAGAGGTGAGGTGTTTCTCTTGGCCAATCTTGGCCAGCCATGGGGAGGGGAGAGAGTTTGGAATTTGTTTGTAGTGAAGATATTTGTTGGTGGAAGTGTGTAGAAAATGGTGGAAGTTGGAGAACTTTGTGGCTTGTGGAGGAAGGAAAGGAAATAAAGAAAAAAGGAAAAAGGAAAAGAAATTCATAAGAGAAGATATTTTCTTGGACTCAAAAAGTGAAACTGTTGAAAAGACTGATTCCCGGGTTGGGTCGTGGATGCGGAAAACATTCGGAAAAATACCGAAATCGTCCCGAAATCAAGTATCTCGGAACGACCCGCAGAAATTCACAAAAATCAAAAATATTATTTTAAGACTCATGGTGAAATTCGTTTCAAGAAATAATTTATCGTTTTAAAATTAAAATTCCTGGAATCGGCCGTCGATGTCGGTCGACGCCAGTTTGACAGAAAATCTAATAAATTTTGGAAATTCCCAAAAAATGAATTAAGATAGGAAATAATATTCTAAGAAGATACGTGAAAGCGGTTTCTCAAAATTCGATCCCAGTTGTAAATTAAAAATCCCGGATACTGGCTGATACCGACTCCGGTGGAATTTTCATAAATTCATAAAATCCTCAGAAAAAGTATTTAGGTAGGAAATATGATTCTAAGAGGAAATGTCTAAAGACTCTTCGAGAAATTCCAATCTGTCTGTAAATTAAAAATCCGGGAATCGATCAGCGGTACTGGTCGACACCGGTTTTGAAGATTTTCAATTTAATTCGAGAAAATTCCAGAAAATCCTAGAAAATATTAAATATTAGAAAATGATATTTAAAACTAAAATCGGTCAAATACAAGAAGTAAATCGAAAAATACGATCGAAAAACTGAATACGCAACTAAGTACGTATTCCGGGAACTGGGTATTACAATCCATCCACCTTACAAAAAATTTCGTCCTCGAAATTTCAGGAAGGGGAAGGTGACGGTAGAGAAGGATAGGAAGGAAGAGTTTTACCAACTTAAGTTGTGAATAGTTGAGGATAACGTTCACGGATAACATCCTCTCGTTCCCACGTGGCCTCTCCTGGCACATGCCTATTCCAAGAAACCAACACTAATGGTATTGCCTTATTCTTCAAGGTCTTAACACTTTTATCCAAAATGGCCATCGGTTGCTCTTGATAGGACAGATCTGGTTGTAGTTCCAGTTCGGAGTGATCTAGGATATGATTCTCATCCTTGACATACTTCCTCAACTGTGATACGTGGAATATACATTGTGTACTCCGTCTAAAGATGGAGGTAATGCCAATCGGTAGGACACATCTCCCACACGATCCAAAATTTCGAATGGGCCGATGTATCTTGGGCTAAGCTTTCCACGAGTACCGAACCGGATTACCCCTTTGGTGGGTGATATCTTTAAAAACACATGGTCACCTGTCTTGAATTCCAATGGTCTTCTCTTTGTGTCAGCCCAACTTTTCTGTCGGCTCTGTGCTGCCCGGAGGTGATCTCTATAATTCTGACTTTGTCTGTTGTCTGAATTAGTATATCTGGCCCCAAAAGTCTCCTCTCACTGACTTCGTCCCAACATATTGGCGATCTACATTTTCTGCCATATAATGCCTCAAACGGTGCCATCTTGATACTGGCCTGATAACTGTTATTATAAGAGAATTCTGCCAGATGAAGATAGTCTTCCCATGATCCTTGAATTCAATCATGCAGGCTCTTAGCATGTCTTCAAGAATTTGGATAGTCCGTTCAGATTGTCCGTCTGTCTGAGGGTGATATGAAGTACTAAACTTCAGACGAGTTCCTAGACTTTCTTGGAGACTTCCCAGAAATGTGATCGGAATCTTGTGTCTCTATCTGATACGATGCTGACTGGAACTCCATGTAGACGAACTATTTCCTTCATGTATTTGTCTGCCAGAACTTCTGTTATTTGACCTACCCTGAATGGTATGAAGTGAGCTGATTTTGTGAGGCGATCAATGATTACCCAAACTGCATTATTACCCTTAGGACTGCGGGGTAGTGCCGTGACGAAATCCATGGTGATGTGTTCCCACTTCCATTCAGGTATCGGTAAGGGTTGTAGAAGTCCAGCTGTTCTTTGATGTTCTATCTTTATCTGCTGACAAACTAAGCACTTGGCCACATACTGGGCTATCTCTCTTTTCATAGCATTCCACCAAAACTGTTTCTTCATATCTTGATACATTTTAGTTCCCCCTGGGTGTATGGAATAGGCTGAACTGTGTGCTTCTGCTAGAATTTTCCGTCGAACTTCTCCTTGGGGAACGCAAATTCTGTTACCAAAGTATAGTGCATCATCCGTATGAATACGGATATCTGTTCTCAATCCAGCCTCTACTTGAGCTCTGAATTTCTGTAATCTGGGGTCTTCCTTTTGAGCTTCTTTAATCTCATTTATCAATGTCGATTGAATCTGAAGGGTCATTAACTGTCCTGCCTTATCAGTTCCTTGTACTAACACTAAATCCAATCTTATGATGTCTTGAATTAACTCCTTCTGTTGAGTAATTTGGATTAGCATTCTATTTTCTGGCTTCCTGCTCAATGCATCTGGTACTGTATTGACCTTGCCCGGATGATATTGCAATTCTATATCATAGTCCGCCATTAATTCGAGCCACCGTCTCTGTCTCATGTTCAATTCCTTCTGTGTGAAGATATACTTAAGGCTCTTGTGATCCGTGTAGATTAATACCTTGTCTCCTAGAAGATAATGCCTCCAGATCTTTAGGGCGAATATTACTGCTGCCAGCTCTAAGTCATGAGTTGGGTAGTTTCGCTCATGTGGCTTCAATTGCCTGGATGCATAAGCTATGACATGATCATGCTGCATTAGTACACACCCCAGGCCTTTTCCGGATGCATCACTGTATATGACCATCCTCCTCTTCCTGAGGGAGTCTTCAAGATTGGAGCTGTAATGAGTCTTTGCTTTAATTGCTCAAATGCTGCAGTACATTCCTCTGTCCATATATACCTTTCTCCTTTTCGGGTGAGCTTTGTTAACGGGGCTGCAATCTTAGAGAAATCTTGGACAAAGCGTCTGTAATATCCGGCTAGTCCAATAAAACTCTTAATTTCAGTCACTGTCTTTGGAATTGGCCAGTCCTTTACTGCTTGGATTTTGCTGGGGTCAACTGAAATTTCTTCTGCTGAAATCATGTGTCCAAGGAAGGCTATACGGTCTAACCAGAAGTCACACTTGCTCTGCTTAGCATGAAGTTGCTCTTGTTGGAGAGTCTGTAATACTATCCTCAAGTGTTCGGCATGTTCTCTGTCGTTCTTTGAATAGATCAAGATGTCATCTATAAAAACAACTACAAACTGATCCAAATATGGCGAGAACACTCTGTTCATCAAATCCATGAAAACTGCAGGGGCATTGGTGACTCCGAAAGGCATAACTAAAAATTCATAGTGGCCATAACGGGTCCTGAATGCTGTTTTTGGAATATCTTCTTTCTTCACCTTTAGCTGATGATAACCTGATTGTAAATCTAATTTAGAGAATACTCGGGCTCCATGTAGTTGGTCAAACAGGTCATCAATCCTTGGTAAGGGATACTTGTTCTTGATGGTAACTTTGTTCAATTCTCTATAGTCGATACATAACCTTTTACCACCATCCTTTTTGTTTGCCAATAGTACTGGAGCTCCCCAGGGTGAAGCACTTGGTCTAATCAATCCCTTGTCAGAATATTCTTGCAGCTGTTTCTTTAGAATTTCCAACTCAATGGGTGCCATTCTGTACGGAGCTTTGGATATTGGGATTGTGCCTGGAACAGTGTCAATGGAGAATTCAATCATCCTATCAGGCGGAAGTCCTGAGATTTCAGCAAACACTTCTGGGAACTCATCCCAAACCGGTACTTTCTTCTTCTGAATTTCTGAAGTAGCCATCTGAGTTTTTCTCTTGACAGCCTTAGGTTCTCCGTTAAATTGAAATTCCGGCTGACTTGGAATTCTGAACTCAATTCTCTTCTCCCGACAGTCAATAACTGCATAGTATTTGCTTAGCCAGGTCATGCCTAAGATTACGTCGTACCCTTTGGTATCTAGAACGAGCATATCTATGGTCAATGTTCTGTTACATAGTTCTACAGGGCAATCAATACAAACTTTAGTAGATACGACTACTCCATTCCCTGTACTAATCTCCCACTGATGGTCTAAAGACTTAACAGGTATAGAATGTAAGGCAACAAAATGATCTGAGATGTAACAGTGGGAAGCACCTGAATCAAAAAGGGCTAGAACAGGTTTTGAGTGTACCCTGATCTTACCTGTTACCACCTCTTCAGAAGCCTCGGCCTCTTCCTCCGTTAAGTTGTAAGCTTGTCCCTTTCCACGTCCTGCTGCAGTCCTAACTCCTCTTTGGACTGGGCGAATAGCTTGTTGTGGAGGAGGGGGAAGGGCTTTCCTAATCATTGGTCCTTGGTTCCTCTGCCCATTTGGCCCTGGAAGTGCTGGCAAGACTTGGTTGGCTATTCCCATTCTTTTATGGGGACAGGCTTCTATGGTATGGTCACGAGAACCACACACCAGACATAATCCATTTGCACTACGGCAATTTTGTCGAGAGTGCCCTGGTTTCTGGCAATAGCTACAGAAGGTAAACGGTTGGGCCATCTGGAAAGGAGCTGGTCGGAATGGTCGTCTCATTGTCTGAACTTTTGCTGCTCTGAATGGGCCTCCTCTCCCCATTTGTGGAAATGGCCTCTTCATGGCCTGGTTCCTTATCAGGTTAACTTTCTTCTTCTCCAGTCCACGCTCCACTTCTCGAGCTATGGTGAGGACTTCGGAATAGGTTTTCAGCTGCTGGGGCATTAGAAAGACTTGGATGTCCATTTGTAGGCCCTGTTGGAATCTACTTGCCCGCTTCTCCTCATCAGTCACCATGTATGGAGCAAAGCGGCTGAGTCTTAAAAATTCTGCGGCGTACTCATCCACGGACTGATTTCATTGCTGAAGTCGGATAAACTGTTCTTCCATATCTTTCTGAGCCGTGGCAGGGAAGAATCTGCTATAGAAGCTCTTGGAAAATGTGTCCCAGGTGACAGGTTTGTCCAATCTTGCCTCCTCAGCTAGCCACCAGGTTCTGGCTACATCCTTCAATTGAATCTTGGCAACCTCTACTTGATTTTCCTTTGGAACTCGGGCTGCGTTCAACAGATCTGTGGTGTCAATCAGCCATTGTTCAGCATCTAGTGGTTTCTCTCCTCCTGTGAAAATGGCTGGTTGCAATCGTCTAAAGTCTGATATATTCCCTGGCCTTTGTTCTTTAGGAGCTGCTAACTCTTGCCTAAGGAGTTCTGTCTGTTGTTGCTGATTTTCCATCATAGTCTGGATAACTCTCAGAATATCAGCATTCTCTCCCGTAGGTCCATTTGATACTTGTCCTGAGTTGTTACGACTCGTCCTTCTATCCATACTTAGTTGGTAAAAGATGATTGGAAACTGGAAAAGTGGAAGGATTTTAGGACATAATGGAAGGAATCAAGAAGGACTAGATAACTTTGTACATTGTAGTTGGCAATAGCAAATTCCATTTGCTGCTTGGTTGTACTATAGGTGTGAGAGCCTAGGCTCTGATACCAACCTGTAACGCTCCGATCACACGGTACGGGGACGTCACTGCGACGTATATACGCAGGTCAAAATACCCTCACATATATACGCTAAGCATTAGTACAAGCAGGAATCAGAGTACAACAAAGCGTGGTATTCATTCATATGCCAACTTAAGAAGTACAAATTACAAAGTTATCACAGGATATAATATACAATACATGTGTCTTATACCACAACCAAGTCCAAAAGTAAGATTTACAATATGAACGCACAAAATGCTCACGAGTTGGATGAAGATCCCGTGAGTCGAAGAGAAAAGTCTGGCACAAAAGAAACTGGAACTAGTCAGCCTGCTCAACAAGGAACGCTTGATCTTCTGTGGATGGCTCCACTTCGATCCAAGCTTCAGAACCTGAACATACAAATTCAAGGGAGTCAGGACCTCCCAAACAAATGGTCAGGTTACAGCCGAGTGGCAAAGGAACAAGAGCAGGAGAGTTGGAACAGTATATAAATATTCAGCCAGCAAGTAATGGAAGCATAACAAGTTAAAGCTGAAAAGACGTTGTACAAGCTTAGGTTACGGCTTTATGAGACTAGTACCTCGAAGGAATAATCCAAACAAGGAAACCCTCATCCATATACCTTTATCTCATATCCCCGTAATCCAGGTGTGTACAACGGATCCACAGTTGGCGTCTTTTATTATTATTACTTGTCTTACTTCGATATCTAGCTATGTGAACTAGCGTCCCAGCGCACATAGATCCATATCCGAGTAAAGCAAGGTTGTTATTGGAAACCAGCGGGGGTATCAACGAACTATGTTTACAGTGGGTCCCGTGCTTGCCCGGGACCACGGTCCAGGGTGTTCCGTTGCTTGGTGACGGAACCAGCCGCAAGGCCTATCAGGAGGGACTTATGTATGCCCTTTATCATGATGGTATCAGGAAGAGGGAGCCAGCACTCCCCTCGGTCGCCTGGAGGCCCACAGGTCAGACCGGATATTTTAGTTGCACAACATACCTAATGCCACTGTAAACATGAACATATAATGATAGCCGCATATTTCCCTCGACCCGATGCAAGTTGTCTCATTTAAGAGTCCTTTAGATAATTATCAGATTTCGGGAATGAGCAGGAGCAAGTCTGAAATATCAGGAGTACAATTCGTACTATTACGTAATCAAGTTAGTAAAGCATGATGTCCGGTTATCATTCCCATTATCGTGATAATTATAAGAGTCAAGTGTATCATGCTTGGTGTCAAGAGATAGCATGATAAGAAGTGATATTCGTCTGGGAGTAGCAGACGCGAAAGTAGCAGACGCGAAAGTATCAGACGCGAAAATAGCAGACGCGGGGTTCGCATCGCAAAGGTGCCGTAAACGCGAGGTCTGCGTTCAGGTCAGGACGCGAGGAGAACGCGGACGCGGACATGGGTTCTGCGTCGCGTTAATGCAAGAAGAACACCGACATGGGCATAACCGACGCGAAAGTAGCAGACGCGGGGTTCACAGACGCGGGGATCGCGTCACGAAGGTATCAAAACGCGAGGCTCGTGACCTGCGTTAAATCAGGGCATGAGGAGAACGCGGACGTGAGTATAACTCCGCGTCATGTCAATATAAATCGAACGCAGACGCGAGCTTTAGCTCTGCGTCGCATCGAAATAACGCGAAGGCCGCGTTAGGGAAATGCCTAGACGCAGGAGATAACTCCGCGTTTAACAGTACAACCACACCGCACAACATAAAATACAATAATAAAAAAGAGTTTACAAGTCCATGTCTTGGCGAGTAAAGTTACTTGCCTAAAACTGATACTATGAAGCTTTACGCGTCCAAAGTGAGCTTTGTCGCCGAATATCGCTAAATCGATCACCGGAATAATCGCGAACGATTACCGGAATAATCTACGGCGATATTACCGACGAAGAAAAGCACGGCCCCAATCCAAAAGGAGGGACCGGCCTTAGTCTTGCCGACGGAGAAGAGGAGCACGGCCCCCAATCCAAAAGGAGGGTGGCCGACCTCAAGGTGATGAAGGGGTGATGGTTGTTGTTTGGTGAAGGTGAAGGCTTTGGTGGTGGTTTGGAGTTTGTGGTAGGTTTAATGGAGTTGAAGGAGGAAGAAGATGAAGGTAGGAGGTTGTGGTGGTTGTGGTTATGGTGGAGATGAAGGAGGAATTGGTGAGGGTGAAGGCTTCTCTTGGTGGAGGCTAAGTTTTAGTGAAGTGAAGTGAAAATGAAGGAGAAATGAGAAGGAAAAGTTTATATAGGTTTTGATTTTGTGAAGGAGGTGCCAAAATGTAAAAGAGAGGGGTTATTTGTAAAGTGGAGAGGTGAGGTGTTTCTCTTGGCCAATCTTGGCCAGCCATGGGGAGGGGAGAGAGTTTGGAATTTGTTTGTAGTGAAGATATTTGTTGGTGGAAGTGTGTAGAAAATGGTGGAAGTTGGAGAACTTTGTGGCTTGTGGAGGAAGGAACGGAAATAAAGAAAAAGGAAAAAGGAAAAAGGAAAAGAAATTCATAAGAGAAGATATTTTCTTGGACTCAAAAAGTGAAACTGTTGAAAAGACTGATTCCCGGGTTTGGGTCGTGGATGCGGAAAACATTCGGAAAAATACCGAAATCGTCCCGAAATCAAGTATCTCGGAACGACCCGCAGAAATTCACAAAAATCAAAAATATTATTTTAAGACTCATGGTGAAATTCGTTTCAAGAAATAATTTATCGTTTTGAAATTAAAATTCCTGAATCGGCCGTCGATGTCGGTCGACGCCAGTTTTGACAGAAAATCTAATAAATTTTGGAAATTCCCAAAAAATGAATTAAGATAGGAAATAATATTCTAAGAAGATACGTGAAAGCGGTTTCTCAAAATTCGATCCCAGTTGTAAATTAAAAATCCCGGATACTGGCTGATACCGACTCCGGTGGAATTTTCATAAATTCATAAAATCCTCAGAAAAAGTATTTAGGTAGGAAATATGATTCTAAGAGGAAATGTCTAAAGACTCTTCGAGAAATTCCAATCTGTCTGTAAATTAAAAATCCGGGAATCGATCAGCGGTACTGGTCGACACCGGTTTTGAAGATTTTCAATTTAATTCGAGAAAATTCCAGAAAATCCTAGAAAATATAAAATATTAGAAAATGATATTTAAAACTAAAATCGGTCAAATACAAGAAGTAAATCGAAAAATACGATCGAAAAACTGAATACGCAACTAAGTACGTATTCCGGGAACTGGGTATTACAACTGTCAAACCCAATAGAGGACTGACGCGTGGAGCGTCGCTTTGGGAATCGTCGCAGACACCGGTTTCCAACCGCCAGCGCCGGTTTTGCATTAAAGAGCGTTAAAACGCCCAAGTCAAATAAAAAATTGACGCGTGGACAACCGCCTTGGAAAACAACGGATGACCCGGTTTCCCAAACGTCGGTGAAGACTTGACGTCCAATCGTCAGTGAAGACTTGACGGTCAAAGATCTCACAAAATTTTTAAGTCAGGCTGCATCAAACGCAGACAGCAAAGTCGCGTCCGGCTGCATTAAACGCAGATGGGAAAGCCGCGTCTAAGAATCCGCGTCACCGTTCTCAAATTAAAAGGCATTCACCCGCGCTTTAAAGAGCGTCCACGTGACTCAAAATTGCGTCCTTTCAGCAAACAATGCTGCGTCCCTCGCGTCTGCCCTATTTGCGTCTTACTCAGCGAGACCAATTCAAGGTTCACTCTGTGATTGACGCCGCGTCTCAGCAAAAGGACTTAGTTCTATCTAAGCTCCTACGGAATGATGACCGCGTTTCACTCTGTGGATCAGTGCCGCGTCTCACCAGGAAGCCGCGTCTCATTGAAAGGACTTAGTCTCGCCTAAGTTCAATCTTCACAACCAGTGATCAAGAAGTTGGATTCATCCACAGCTAAACAAAGAAGATGGAACAAAAAAAAATGTCCTTTTTTATATCAAAAGTGGATACAAACACTCTGATAAACAGAGTGTCTTTTCTTTACAAAAAAAAAAAAGAAAAGAAGGCTAAATGTCCTGGCTCGCCAAGGAACGGATTCGCTCCCTGAGATGATGCATCTTGATCTGACACGCCTTCTCAGCCTCCATCATGGCTTGGACCCGCAACTCCTCTTCAGATAGGAAGGGTTTTGCAGCCAGCTGCGCTCGCAGAGACTCCACCCTGGAAGAATGTAGAGACAGACTCTCTTCAGCTCGCGCCTTAGCAGTCTGTTGCTCCGCAAGCTCCTCTTTGATGGTAACAAGCTTCTTCTCATTGATCGCAAGCACAGCTTCTGCCTTGGCAATGGTGTCCCGAGCCTTGGCAATGGTGTCCCGAGCACTGATGATGACGTGCTCCGTGCTCTGCATGACAATCTCGGATTCCCTTGAATCGTCAGTTAGTTTCTGACATTCAGCCTGGGAACATTCGAGGCTACGGATCTCTGCATCTATTTGTGCCTCTGCCTCCTGTCGCTCTCGTTCTTGAGCAGCTAAGAGCCGGGCTAGAGTGGCCTGGGCCTCACCAGAAGAGCTGGCATTTTCCAAAGACTTCAGCTCGTGCAGGTCGTCTCCCAGTTGCTCCACCACCCGCAGACACGCCTGGGCAAGTGAGGGGCCTCCGGTTAACTCGACGTTCTCGGCCAGATTTCTGAGAAGCGTCCGAGTAAAATTGAAGGAGCTGCTCCCACGTAAGATGAGATCAATACATGATCCCATCGAAGCAAAGAATTGTTGCACCATCTGGCGTGCCAGTTCCCCCATATTGTCACCACCTGGGAAGCTTCCCGACCCCTTTTCTGTCACGGTGCAAGCCGGCTCTTTTTGCGCAAGAGTCGTGCTGACCGTCGATACATCAAGAGCGAGACCGCCCACTGGCGCTTCCGGGGGTGTTATCTTTACAGGAACCTCCACAGCTAATGATGGCGCAACCTCTTCAGAAGCTTCAGCCGAGACCTAAGATGCGTGGCCTTCTGGAAAGGTACCGACCGTCGGACTCTCCATTTGAGCCCCCTCAGTTCTCTCTGCAAGTTATTGTGACATTAGCCACAAAGGAGAAAAGCGAAACATTTAATATATCAGAACTTCCTTACCATCTGGGAGGTCCAGAGAACGTCGAATCCTTGGGCAAGTCCTGCGGAGTGGAAGTCTCCCTAGCTTCAATAGTAATCCCTTCACCCGGCAGAGTGGGTTCTTCCCCGGCCTTAGGGGTTGCCTCCTCTTCTGGCAAAGGAGAAGCCTCCCGGCATCAGTAGTTGCCCCCGCTGGAGTTATCTCGGCAACTAAAGCCGTAACCCCTTCTGGCTGGGTCAACTCTTGTACCATCTCCTCGATCTGCGAGGAGGATCCGGCTTCGACGTTCTCAGCCAATCCTGCAACATAAAAGGGAGAATGTTAAGGTCTCTTCTTCAAAATTAAAAGGGAAAGCAGGTCAAAAGGTGAAAAGAGTACCTCCCACGGGAATAATCGTCAGCTGTGATACCGTTGACGGCTCACCCCCATATAGTTCTTCCTCTGAAATATGGGAGAACTTACTCGGATCAGGAAAAGTGGGTTCATCACCGTAATCAACATCGTCTTCAAACTCGCTTTCCCCTGAGAGTGAGGAAGACGATAGCGCCTCGCGCGAAACCCCTGCAGGTGGAGCCTTGTCTCCAACTATCCCAGTGGTAGGGCTGGGGTCAGCCATCCGAGGACTGGAAATGAAGACAGAAGGAGACCCGGGCTGTTGAGCTGAGGAAGACTCGGGCTGAGCTGAGATCCCAGGGATCTTGACATTGCCTCCGCTCATTATATCAACCTCTAGCTGCTCATCCTCGTCAGTGGCGGCGGATCGATCAACGAGCTCCCCTTCCTCCGCAGACCCGTGGCCTCTGCTAAGTGACCTGGGAACACGGACTAGAGGAGTTTCTTCTTCAGCTATCTCTTCCTCCCTCAGTGCCTCAACGACAGCAGGGATCTCTTCAGATCGAGAGACTTCGGTTATCAAGTCCCTTCGAACCTTCTTCGGAGCGGGCTCAGCAGTGGGAGTAGAGCCTTGACGACGCTTGCTCACCGCCTGTCGAGACTTAGTTGCTTTCGGCTCTGCCCTAGTCGCTTGTGGCTCCGCCCTTGGTGGTTGTGGCTCCATGGCTCGTGGCTCCCTTCTCATTCTTCGCCCGACCTCCTTTTGGGCCTTCAGGTACTGTTCTACGAGTTTCGTCGGTTTACTAGAATCCGTCCTTGCCTCGAGACTTGCATTGATGCTCTCGATGCATGAAGACGCCGGGAAAAAGTCTGGTGTCTGGATGGCCTGGGAGTACCAAGTGCAGAAGCTGAAGCTCGTACGGCACTTAGGCCCTTCGAGAGGTAGACGGAAAGTTACTCCCGTCCCTCCAGCCACACTATAGTACCAGGCCCGAGCACCCTCGAACAGGTTCCCTTCGAAGGCGAGTCGAGCATGGGGTTCCCGACATAGAGCTGATCATAGCCGAACTGTCGAGCGAAGCGATTCGGCATGTACGGCTCAATGGTGCATGACGTCCCTTGTCGAAAAAGCACATATCCGGGCCGGATATTGAGCAACCACCAGAAGGCCCCCGCGGATAACCTCGTGAAGTCATCTGGGCCAACGGAATCAACAAGTAGATCCCCGGGAGATGCACCAGGGATCTGGGGGAGGCAGCGATTGAGCTGGTAGTTCGCAGGGTCGGAAAGGCACTTCCGGACGTAATATATATAAGGATCACGCCATTTCGAACCCTCCAATCGCTGTACAAAAGGGACAGAACTCTCCCTCCAACGCACCGCCGTCATCAAGGAAGGGCAATGCATCACGTACCAAGCCATGAGGTACGTGTAAGGCAGCTCGACACGAGGGTTGGGACGCTTCACCGTCGGACTCCCCTCTGAGTCAACATACGGCTTTCCCTCGGAGTCTGCAGTTTTCGGTGGCTCGCAGAAACTCTTAGTGAGCGCCCGCAGCCCGCTCTGAATACCAGCCGCCACGGCCGGGAGAAGGGCTATGGGGTTGCCATGAGCCAGGAGCACCGCCGGGTACACCACGTCAGCAACAATGACTTCATGTGGCAGCGTGGGCACCACACAGCGCTTCAGCCACAGCATCAGAAAGCCCGCCAACAGCGCCCGATCGGAGATAGGAGTCCGGGCTTGATGGTGAAAGCTCTCAAAAACCAAGTCAGGTTCGAAACCGTCCTCATTCGACTCCGTGGTGTAGAAACTGTCAGAGCCTGGTCGATCCTGTCTTCAATCTCCCTGTCGGAGCTGGGAGCCAATCGAGTTATCCGATGGTCTTTGGTGTTGACATTGTTGAACAAGTAACTGGCCCAAGACAGTTGCTTGACTCCCTGCGACCGCCATTTGGTTATCTGGCCGCAAATGTGGAAGTGACATAGCACTTCCCAGTAGGTCTCATATATGAGGGGAAACTCCTCCTTCAAATGGTGAAGCTCCACCGTGGTCGGGACATATTCCTCATAGGGAATGTCCCCTGTCGACAGCCCCGAGACCTCATGCAGCTCGTGCAGAGCAAGGCCCATCTCCCCGACCGGAGTGAAGAACGTCCCCGTCAAAGAATTATAACGCTCTAGAATCCCGAAGAAGTTCTGAGAGCTTTGAGGGATCCCCCACTGCACGGCTCTGACCGCTGGGTACAGTCCCACACGCTTTTGCAGATCCCCGAGCTCGGTGAGGACAAAGCCGACCATCCTGCCCCACCAATAGTTCTCCGTGGAACGGACCCACCCGGTGCACGGAACCCAACGAGATAATCACCCTCCGCTTCCATGAATGCGTTGAGGAAGGTAGTGCCAAGTTGTGGTATCTCCCCAGCCGGAACATCAGACTTGCGCGACCCAGGGAAAAGGCCGATAACTGACCTGTCATGGCTATCATGACGGTACACTTTGTGGGAGCCCAAATCACCGAGAGTAATCTCAGGGACATATCGAGAGAGGTCCCATTCCATTTTCCGAGGGACGGACATGTGCTGGAAGTAAGACAGCGGGAACATCCTCTCCATGTTCGGAAGAAAGAATCTTCCACCCCTTATTTGACGGAGCCATTTGTAAGTCCCGTCATATACGCTATGGCCGCCATCGTGGATACGATCTCCGAAGAAGAAGGCAGGCTTCTCCAGTTTGATGCCAGCATCCATTGCAAATGCTGCATCAGTCATAAGCACCCGAAGAGTCCTCATGTCAACATTTGAGAGCCTCTCCCCACGAGCCTGCGACTTGTCAGCTGTCACAGGAACAGTCCTCTGTAACACGAAGGTCAAGTCCCGGTCAGCACCCCCTACATGTCCAAAGTGGCGCTTCTTGGCGAGTGAAGTAGCAGGGCGTGGCGCTGCAAAAAAAAAGGACACTTAGTTAGATACTCTATCAAAAAAAAAAAAAATTGCTAAGTGTTCATAATCCGAACGCAGAAGAGACACTGGACGCAGGAATTATCAATCCGCGTCCAGACCTGCGCATCCACGCAGAAGAGGCACTGGACGCAGGAATTACCAAATCCGCGTCCAGACCTGCAGGATCGGCGTCTCCACAACATTCTCCTTGATGTCACTTCTGGGGTGCGAAAAGAAGGGAGTTATCCACCTTAACCCTTCCATCACCATAATCGCCAGAAGTTAAGGAGGGTAACTCCCTTCCTTTCGCATCCCCAGATGTCAAAATGCTTGGACTCGGGTGCCAGATTCATCAAAATCAACAGCTGATGAAACAGAACGCAAGGATCAAATCCGCGTTCTGTAAACTAAGTCCGCGTCTGAACCCTTCACAATTAGAAAATATTCTAAGTGAAGAATCTGAAGCGCAGGACCCAATGGCGCGAGGGTCCAAACCCGCGTCATGGTTATCAACCCAAAGACTGCGTCTGGGAATCAAACACGATTAAATTCGTGTGTTAAGGGTTCTTAAAGGTTCTTGGAACTTCCTTTAATGGCGAAACTTCTGCCTAAAAGGCATTTACCTTGGAGACCTTGGAGAACAACATCCTGCGCAGAGGAGGAGCTGCCCCTCCGGGCCTCGGCGACGGTCGCCTTTGAAGAAGAAGCAATCGGCTTGGTCTTGGGAGCCATGGCCAATTCGATCCAAGGTTCAAACAGATGAACTGAAGAGGAAGTTCTCTTTCTTAATCTTATCAGCAAGTGCGTTTCGGAGAAGAAGAGGAATCTTCCCAACTGTGGCCTTTTATAGGTACAAGGATTCGCGAAGATACGCGGCGTATGGCCCGATGAATTCTGCGGCGAATCTCCGTTCGACGCGTGGAACAAAATCACTTTAACGCATAGAGAAGATCATGCGCCACGACTCAGCAGTGAATCGTCGCTCGACACGTGGCAGGGATCATTTAATGCGCCAGGAAATCCGCGCGCCAAAAGGCGAAATCCCGTCGGTTCCCCAGGCCAACTGGCAGAGCAATCATGACGTGGCACAGACTCGAACCCGACGGCCATGTCTCTTCGATGGCTATGCCCCGTCAGCATCGCCATAAGTGCGCCCAGACAATCGCGTCTATATTCAAAAGATGCGTCTCTCCGAAGTTCGCGTCTTCAGCTGAACATCGCGTCTGCCTCATGAAGATCAGTCGCGTCTCCATTGTCAAAGGACGCACTTTACAGAAATCGCGCCTTTACAGCAGTACCATCTCTGCTTTTTGAAAAAGAACCTGCGTTCGGCCTCCTGCTTCTGCAAAATCAGTTCAACAGTACACTGACGCAAGCAGACGACCAACCACTCCTGGCCTAAAGCGCGCCAGTGACAGACTAAAAGCAATCGGGGAGGTTTAGACTGTGCATTGATAGGTAGTGAAAAATGCATAATTGACATCATATATACCATCGCATTTGCACATTTATTCATATTATAATGCACAATTATTAATATTTCTTTATTTAATATGTGCAGGCCTCAAATTATCAATTTAATAAAGAATAAAGCTAAAAGAGCCCAAAAGCCCAGATCCAAGCCCATGTTTGAAGCCCAGGTGAAGAAGCGCAAATACAAAGAATCAAAATGCAAATACAATGGCTAAAAGTTGCAAATATCAGAAATTAGGGTTGGATAGACTTCTATCAAACCCTAAACACCTGCGGGATAAGGATAAAAAGCCAAGATAAAGAGGAATTTCGTGGAGAGAGGATTTGAAGAAATCTGGATTAAGAGTAACTTGATTACCAAGTTATCTCGAAAATCCAGATTAAAAGGCCAGGATCACACTTCTAAAAGCAAGCGCCCACATGGACGGACCAGGAGAGGCCACGCGCCAAAGCGCGTGGCCAACAGAGCTAGGAGTGCCGCGGAGGCGCGGCAAAAGCCGTGGGAACGCGGCAGTTTAGATAGGGATGGATACCAGGTTTCGTGGTGATGTTTATCCGGGACTCCTCTACATTCTGCACTATAAATATCAGAGCATTCGCAACAGAGAGGGGCATGCAGAGACAAATTAGGGTTTTCTTTAGCTATTTTTAAATTTCTGCGAAAGTTGTAATTTTTATTCATGCTCGTTGTGGAGAAGGAGACGATTGTGTAACCTGCAGTTCATCGAAATAAAAGGTCACTCTTTTGTTCTCTGTTTAATTTCTGCACTTTATTTATTTCTTTTGTCATCTCTCTCGTGTTTTAATCTTCGATCTCTTCTTGTTTTCGTTTTTCTTTCTTTTGCAATCTTTCTCATAAAATAAAAAAAAAATAAATATTGAAAAGATAAAAATAATTATGAAGAACTAATCATCCTAGTGGTTTGCTGAGATTCTTGAAGCAACCCTAGATGCAATTAAAACTTGATCAGATTAATGAACATCACTAGAAACCCTAGGTTTAAAGGCAACTAATTCTTGAAGATCAACAAAATACTTAAAATTCTTAATCTAGGTTACATGTTAAAAGAACTTATCATGACTTCAACCCTAAGAACTAGGACAGCATAACTTGAGATTAGTCTTCTATTAGGCTGTACCTAAATGTTAGGTTGAACCATAGTTGGTTTTTGAATAATGCAATTTAGTATAAGAATCGTGTATTAATTTTCTTGCTTGAGATAATTGCAATAACCTAGGGTAAATCATATCAGTCTTAAGATGAAGATCAAGCTCTTTAATTTGCAATAGGGTTGTGGTAGAAAATCAGCAAAACCATCTCTTTCACATATTTTCATCTCAAGATCTAATCTCTCTCTTATTTTTGAAGATACAGAGGAATCGAGTCGAAACGCTTTCATCGCATCCTTCCCTGAGGATCACGACCCGCTCGAGCCCTTGCTACAGCGGATTCGCATTGAGACTAAGACAATCTGAACTCTTACTTTATTCTCAATCAAATTTTGGCGCCGTTGCCGGGGAAGGAACGGCACGATTTCTTTGTTCTAATCATTCTTTCTTTTCTGTTGCAGGTACAGAGAACAAAAAGCAGAAACAGAGCAGCAGAAGACACATATTGCTATCCAGTGCCTCTGCCCTCGAAGGCAGAGCACTTGGACCTACAAGTTTGCCGCGAATCCACGGCAAAAGCCGCGAATCCGCGGTACTTGTAGCTCACTACTAATTCATTTTTCTGCAGGTTGCTCTGCAGTGCAAAAAAAAATATTTTCTGCTGTGTTATTTCCTCTCTGTGATCACTCTGCAACTGTTAATAATTAACATTAACCTATTTGTTGAAAAAAAAAAAAAAAATATTTTTAGACTCTTGCATTTTAGGGCACGTGTCTATTTTAATTCTTTTATTCTGTTGAAGAGTGCTGGCGACCAGGTACGTTTGCATAGCATATAGATTAGGAAGCACTCTTGTTTGTTTACCGCTTTCTTGAGTGATTACTTTTCTACCGCTTTACACGTACACTAATCAATTTTAAGGGCATAACCCATAACAAAGATAAGGTGGGGATTTCATCACCCTTCCTTGGCCCACAAATCATACCAGTCACACTCACAACCCTAACCCTAATTAAAACTTGACTAGACGTTGGCCCTAAGGTAACTCGGACTCAATAGGAGATTGACCGAAGAAGGAAAGTTGTTCGAAATTAACCCTTGCCAAATCGGTGTCTAGCGAAGGGATTGAGGGCCGAAAGCTCGAAGAACGGTGGTTATTTAATTAAGGAACGTCTCTGACGGAAAACCTCCCACCGGTCTTGCCCTGAACTGGCCGATTAGCTCGTGGTTAACGTCGACAATAGACCTCCTAAGGACAGTCTAAAGTTAGGAGTCGTCTAGGTCAAGGATAACCCTAGAATAGGATTTTTGCTTGTTTTTCTTTTTCTTTTTGATTGATTGGGTGAACTTGTTTGCTGATTGTGCATGACCGCTTGGTCGAGAGACCCACTCACATCCCGGCTAACTAGAACTAGTTCACCACCCGAGCTCAAGCCCGACTCACACATGGCACAACAACAGTCACTCCAAGATAGGTTCTATCCCATTAGAACCTCTCTTCCTTCTTGCATCCAGCTCACTATCGAAAGTGTTGACCCATATGAACTCAAGCCACAATACATCAACACGCTTCCCAAATTTCATGGACTTGAATCTGAGGATGCATACTTCTTCATAAGGGAATTTGAAGAAGTATGCCAAATGATGAATATGCCTAAGTTAGGAGACGATGCTATCAAACTTAGGTTTATCCCCTTTGCTTTGAAGGATTTAGCAAAGAAATGGCTCTACAGTCTAGAGGCCGGTTCTATATCTTCTTGGGATAATTTCATTAAGGCCTTCTTAAAGAAATTTTATCCCGTTCACAAGACTGCACTGATTAGGAAGAATATCCTCCAGTTTAAGCAAACAGCCAATGAACCTTTTTGGAAATACTTCGAGCGTTTTAAGGATCTCCTTGCCCAATGTCCTCACCATGGGATAGAGAAATGGCGACTTTGCCAAGTTCTCTATGATGGATTAGATTATTCTACTAAAACACTGTTAGAATCCATGTGTCAAGGAGGATTTCTGCAAAAGAATGAAGATGAAGGATGGACATTGTTTGAGGAATTAGCTGAAAAATCCATCCAATGGGACCCTACTCCTGAAAAATCTAGGACCAATGACCCTACTTCTTCTAAAGGAGGTATCCATTCCATTGAGGCCAACGTAGCAACCGATGCTAAGTTAGCTGCTGTTATGCGTAGATTAGAGGCTCTTGAAACGAAAGAGCCAGTCTCTGTGAACCAAGTCAGCCCAACATCTTCGGCGGGCTGTACTTATTGTCAAGATATGAACCATGTGTTCGAGGAATGTCCTGTTTTCATCGCGCATCAAAGCTTGCCCGAACATACGAGTGCGGCCTTCACAAGGCCAGCCAACAATCCTTATGCACCCACCTACAATCCCGGTTGGAGAAACCATCCCAATTTTTCATGGGTCCCAAGCAACAATGATCAAGTGAGGCCCAAATTCTCCAACAACTTCCAAAATCCGCCCTATCAACAAAATTTCCCTAGTCAAAATCCTCCACCGCCTTTCCAAAATTCACAAATGGAGACAAGACTTTCAAATTTGGAAAGAAAGGTGGATACCCTAGTGAAAAGCCAAGACACGCTGGCTCAAGTCCTAAGTAGGATAGAGCTCCAATTGAACCAGCAAGAGAGACAGAGGGGTACCCTACCGAGTCAACCATTGCCTAACCCTATGAATCCTAGGCCAGCCAATGAGGCTCAAGACCCAAATCAGTGTCATATGGTCCATACACTCAGATCGGGGAAACAAGTTGATAATCAAGTATCCATGCCATCGGATCCATCCATGCCATCCATTCCATCTAGCTCCACTTCCATTCCATCTAGCTCCACTCCTTCTCCATCCAGTCCCAAGGAAACTGAAGCTGAAAAGTCAGCAGATCAGTTGCACCAGCCTATAGCTCCATTTCCAAATAGGCTTAGAAGCAACAACAATGCACACATGGAGAAATTATTAGAGGTGTTCAATCAAGTTAGGCTCAACATTCCACTTCTTGATGCAATCCAACAGGTCCCTAGTTATGCCAAATTCATTAAGGACATGTGCACCAAGAAAAGAAAGACTAATGTGCCTAAGAAGTTTTTCTAGCCACTAATATTAGTGAGCTACTGTCCAACCAGATCCCTATCAAGTATAAGGACCCAGGTTGCCCCACCATTTCTTGCACCATAGGTCGAGCCGAAATCAATCGAGCACTCCTCGATTTAGGAGCCAGCATCAATTTGCTCCCTTTCTCCGTGTATCAACAACTTGGATTAGGTGAACTCAACCCGACCCAAGTTACTATTCAGTTGGCTGACCGCTCTATCAAAGTTCCAAAGGGAGAGATCAATGACGTTCTCATACGGGTTGGAGAATTCATTTACCCGGTAGATTTCATTGTCTTAGAGACACAACTTGTGTCTAATCCTAGGTCCCAAACTCCCGTTATCTTAGGAAGACCGTTCCTAGCAACCGCTAATGCAATTATAAATTGTAGAAACGGTTCCATGAGACTGACTTTGGGGATATGACCAAGGAAGTCAATGTTTTCAACCTAGGTAAGCATCCCTACGATGTGACCGACCAACCCTTTGAGGTTAACTCCATTGAGAACATGACGAGTGAGCATAATGATGAGATCATATTTGAGTCAGAGGAAGAGGAAGAGTTAGAAACAAATGATATCAGTCTCGATGAGATCGAATGGGAATCAAATCTGAGTTCTATAGAGATGGGAGATTCTAGCATCACACCGCCACCCATTGAGCCACCTCCTTCTTTAGAGTCGAAAGCCTTGCCCAAACATCTTAAGTACGCCTACCTAGGTGAACAAGAGACGTTACCGGTCATAGTTGCATCTAATTTGACCAATAGGCAAGAAGAGGACCTGCTGGCAACCCTTAGGAGACATAGGGAAGCCATTGGCTGGACTATGGCAGATATTAAGGGACTGAGCCCTACGATAGTCCAGCATCGTATCCATCTAGAGGAAGGGGTTAGACCAAAGAGGGATCCACAGCGTAGACTAAACCCACTTATGCAGGAGGCTGTACAAGCCGAGATAGTAAAACTGTTAGATAATGGGATCATTTATCCCATTTCCGATAGCGAATGGGTTAGCCCAATGCACGTGGTCCCTAAGAAGTCTAGCTTTACGGTGGTAGAGAACGACAAACATGAGTTAGTGTAAACACGATTGCCTACCAAGGTGAGAGTATGCATAGACTACCGTAAGTTGAATGCAGCCACTAGGAAAGATCATTTTCCCCTCCCTTTCATCGATCAAATGTTGGAAAGATTAGCAGGTCATGAGTATTACTGCTTTTTGGATGGGTATTCAGGGTATAACCAAATCCCTATAGCCCCGGAGGATCAAGAGAAAACAACGTTCACGTGTCCATTTGGGACATTTGCTTACCGTCGAATGCCTTTCGGCCTATGCAATGCCCCCGCCACATTCCAACGTTGTATGTTAAGCTTGTTTTCTGATATGGTCGAGCGTTTCCTAGAGATTTTCATGGACGACTTCTCAGTCTATGGAAATTCATTTGACCAGTGTCTCCATCATTTGGAGCTAGTGCTGAGTAGGTGCACCGAGAAGAACTTGACTCTCAATTGGGAAAAGTGTCACTTCATGGTGCAACAAGGGATTGTCCTAGGTCATGAGATATCTAGGGAAGGGATTAAGGTAGACAAGGCCAAAGTGGAAATCATTGCGAAACTTCCACTTCCTCGATGCGTGAAGGACATTCGATCCTTTTTAGGACACGCCGGATTTTATCGTAGGTTCATTAAGGACTTTAGCAAAATTGCTAGACCCCTTACAAACCTTCTTGCTAAGGACGTGTCCTTCATTTTTGATGATAGGTGCCATAGTGCTTGGGAGAAATTGAAAGTGGAACTTATATCTGCCCCTATCATCTCACCTCCGGACTGGTCCAAGCCTTTTGAGATCATGTGTGACGCTTCTGATTTTGCGATAGGTGCTGTCTTAGGACAGCGTAAGGACAATAAGCAGCACGTGATCTACTATTCGAGTTGGACGCTTAATGAGGCCCAAATGAACTATACTACCACCGAGAAGGAATTCTTGGCAGTAGTGTTCGCTTTGGAGAAATTCCGTCCATACCTACTTGGGACTAAGACCACGATCTTCACTGACCATTCTGCTCTACGATACCTTATGCTTAAGAAAGATGCGAAGGCCCGACTCATTCGTTGGATCCTTCTACTGCAAGAATTTGATCTCGAAATTCGAGATAAAAAAGGTGTCGAAAATGTCGTAGCTGACCATCTCTCTCGTGTGCCCAACGCACCTTCTGTCGAGCTGCCCATCAATGACAATTTTCCCGATGAGCAACTTCTAGCCATCTCTAAGGAGCCATGGTTTGCTGACATAGTAAACTACTTAGTCACTAACCAAACACCACCTAGTTGGTCCAAACAGGATAGATACCGATTCTTGTCTCAAGTTCGGTTTACATGTGGGAAGATCCTTATCTTTTCAAATATTGTAGCGACCAAATCATTAGGAGATGTGTCCCCGACGAGGAGACTAGAAGTGTGCTAGCTTTTTGTCATGAGTTCGCTTGCGGTGGACATTTTGGTCCCCGTAAAACTGCCGAGAAAATTCTGCAAAGTGGCTTTTATTGGCCAACTGTGTTTAGAGATGCATTTGAGTATTGCAAGACTTGCACAAGATGTCAAATGATAGGAAGAATTTCCAAACGAAATATGATGCCCCTAAATCCCATTCTAGAAGTAGAACTTTTCGACGTATGGGGCATTGATTTTATGGGACCCTTCCCTAATTCGTTTGGGCACCAATACATCTTGTTGGCCGTAGACTATGTGTCGAAGTGGGTAGAAGCTGTCCCTTGCAAGACAAATGACAACAAAGTTGTTGTCAAATTCTTGAAAGATAATATCATCTCACGCTTTGGAATCCCTCGAGCCATCATTAGCGACAATGGCACACATTTTTGCAATAGAACTTTTGAAGCTCTCATGCGAAAATATGCCATTACTCACAAGTTGTCTACGCCCTACCATCCTCAAACTAGCGGGCAGGTAGAAGTTTCTAATAGACAAGTCAAGCTCATTTTGGAGAAGACTGTGAATCAGAATAGGAAGGACTGGTCCATCAAACTGGTGGATGCCCTATGGGCATATAGGACTGCCTACAAGACGATTCTAGGAATGTCTCCCTATAGACTAGTCTTTGGAAAGGCTTGCCACCTTCCTGTCGAGCTAGAGCACCGGGCCCTATGGGCAATTAAGCAGCTAAATTTCGATTTAGATAGAGCCGGTGAGTTTCGAAAATTACAAATTTCTGAACTAGAGGAGTTGAGGAATGATGCATACGAGAATGCGAAGATTGCGAAGGATAGAGTTAAGGTTTTTCACGATAAATTCATCACGAGAAAAACTTTTGTCCAAGGACAAAAAGTTTTACTTTACAACTCTAGACTTCATCTCTTTCCCGGCAAATTGAAGTCAAGATGGACAGGACCATTCATTGTTAAGACGGTGTTTCCACACGGAGCCATAGAGATCTACGATCCCAAAAATGGCAATTCATTCAAGGTAAATGGTCAACGTCTTAAAATCTTTTTGGAGTCTGTGCCGGAAGCTAATGCGGCGATGGGTCTTTTTGACCCACTGTATCGGTGATTATATCTTTCTGCCAATTCATGCATTCCATACATTTCATTCATACATTAGGGACAATGCATGAAACAAGTGTGGGGGAAGGGTATGTAATATATTTTAAAAAAAAAAAATAAAAAAAAAATGTTATAAAAAAAATATATAAAAAAAAAAATGTTATAAAAAGGAAATACTTTGACTTATTTTTTGAAAGAAATCTAAGTTAGTTTTAAGGATTAGGAAAATCATGATTAGGATTTCTAAAAACTTGGTCAAAATAAATAAATTGTTTAAATTTTAGGTATAGGAGAGAAATTGAATAAATAATTAGTCTTGATTTTTACCTTAATGAAATTTGCATACCATATGCATATCTAGGATTCTAAGACAAAGACCTTGTGCCTCATAAAAAAAAAAAAAAGAAAAAAAAAAAAAAGAGAAAAAAAAAATCACCAATTAAGCTGATACATGTGCCTCAAGAAGCATAAGTATTCATGCCTAAAGGTGAGTAAATAAAATAAAGTCCTTAGTTTTGGGGCCTAGTTCACTTGAATTTGAGTCCGCGGGGTGTTTTCTCACCTGGTGCCCTAAAGCCAACCGGTTTGGGAGTCATCGACTTTAAGTTCGCTACATGGGTGGATTAGAAAGTCCGAGGGAACTAAGGAAAAATTACTTAAATGTACTAACAAATCTAATAATCAATTAGTTAGGTATTAGGGCCTCAAGAAGCCTTGATACTTATACGAAAGAAAATTAGATGAGTTATACATGCCAAAAAAAAAAAAAAATATATATATATATATATATATATATATATATATATATATTAACACATCTAATAGTCAATTAGTTAGGTATGAGGGCCTCAAGAAGCCTTGATACTTACACGAAAGAAAATTAGATGATGTTATAAAAATAATAATGAGGCATGAGAGTCCAAGTTAAGGAATTCCTAGATTCACAAGGGTGCGTATGACTTTTGGTAACAAAAAAGACTATATTAGAAATTCAATTTTAACCCTTACCTAAAATGAATAACAATTAACTTTATAAAGACCAGGTTTGAAGAATGAATAAAAATGATAATCCTAAAACTTATAGACTACTTAGTCTCTTCAAATATAATTCAAATATTTTCCTTTTTATGGATTTTGTGGGTGTAATCCGCTGAAAACCCTCACGAGACAACACTCGTCCTCTAGGGTAACCTAGGGGTTTAACGGCTTGTTGCACATGCTAAGTGCAACCGTGATTCCTACGAAAGTGAGTTAGCTAGATTAGATTTTTCTCTTTCTTTTTGATTTTTACTCGAGGACGAGCAAAAAGATAAGTGTGGGGGTGTGATAGGTAGTGAAAAATGCATAATTGACATCATATATACCATCGCATTTGCACATTTATTCATATTATAATGCACAATTATTAATATTTCTTTATTTAATATGTGCAGGCCTCAAATTATCAATTAATAAAGAATAAAGCTAAGAGAGCCCAAAAGCCCAGATCCAAGCCCATGTTTGAAGCCCAGGTGAAGAAGCGCAAATACAAAGAATCAAAATGCAAATACAAGGGCTAAAAGTTGCAAATATCAGAAATTAGGGTTGGATAGACTTCTATCAAACCCTAAACACCTGCGGGATAAGGATAAAAAGCCAAGATAAAGAGGAATTTCGTGGAGAGAGGATTTGAAGAAATCTGGATTAAGAGTAACTTGATTACCAAGTTATCTCGAAAATCCAGATTAAAAGGCCAGGATCACACTTCTAAAAGCAAGCGCCCACATGGACGGACCAGGAGAGGCCACGCGCCAAAGCGCGTGGCCAACAGAGCCAGGAGTGCCGCGGAGGCGTGGCAAAAGCCGTGGAACGCGGCAGTTTAGATAGGGATGGATACCAGGTTTCGTGGTGATGTTTATCCGGGACTCCTCTACATTCTGCACTATAAATATCAGAGCATTCGCAACAGGGAGGGGCATGCAGAGACAAATTAGGGTTTTCTTTAGCTATTTTTAAATTTCTGCGAAAGTTGTAATTTTATTCATGCTCGTTGTGGAGAAGGAGACGATTGTGTAACCTGCAGTTCATCGAAATAAAAGGTCACTCTTTTGTTCTCTGTTTAATTTCTGCACTTTATTTTATTTCTTTTGTCATCTCTCTCGTGTTTTAATCTTCGATCTCTTCTTGTTTTCGTTTTTCTTTCTTTTGCAATCTTTCTCATAAAAATAAAAAAAAAATAAATATTGAAAAGATAAAAATAATTATGAAGAACTAATCATCCTAGTGGTTTGCTGAGATTCTTGAAGCAACCCTAGATGCAATTAAAACTTGATCAGATTAATGAACATCACTAGAAACCCTAGGTTTAAAGGCAACTAATTCTTGAAGATCAACAAAAATACTTAAAATTCTTAATCTAGGTTACATGTTAAAAGAACTTATCATGACTTCAACCCTAAGAACTAGGACAGCATAACTTGAGATTAGTCTTCTATTAGGCTGTACCTAAATGTTAGGTTGAACCATAGTTGGTTTTTGAATAATGCAATTTAGTATAAGAATCGTGTATTAATTTTCTTGCTTGAGATAATTGCAATAACCTAGGGTAAATCATATCAGTCTTAAGATGAAGATCAAGCTCTTTAATTTGCAATAGGGTTGTGTAGAAAATCAGCAAAACCATCTCTTTCACATATTTTCATCTCAAGATCTAATCTCTCTCTTATTTTTGAAGATACAGAGGAATCGAGTCGAAACGCTTTCATCGCATCCTTCCCTGAGGATCACGACCCGCTCGAGCCCTTGCTACAGCGGATTCGCATTGAGACTAAGACAATCTGAACTCTTACTTTATTCTCAATCATGCATCTAGACACTCAACATGATCAACTCTGGGGGCTTCAAAGAGTTCAACAGTACACTCACGAAGACCAACTCCAGATAAGATTAAACCCAGAGCATCAACAGTCTAGTCATGAAGGCGAACTCAGCTAGAGTCCAAAGTATTTCGAAATCCGTCCCAGTTAACTGCGGAATATCGAAAACTTTGGAGGGGGTTCTGTAGGCTATCTAAAAATCACAAAGACAAGCCACCAAAACGTAGAGATCCAAGATCCAGGCGCAAGGCTAAATGTGACCATCAAGGCGCATTGGCTCAACGCCCGCGTCTCAGCATCAAGGCGCGTTGGCTCAACGCCCGCGTCTCCGCATCAAGGCGCGTTGGCTCAACGCCCGCGTCTCAGCGTCAAGGCGCGTTGGCTCAACGCCCGCGTCTCAGCGTCAAGGCGCGTTGGCTCAACGCCCGCGTCTCAGCATCAAGGCGCGTTGTCTCAACGCCCGCGTCTCAGCATCAAGGCGCGTTGGCTCAACGCCCGCGTCTCAGCAACAAGGTGCCCCCACCTTGGTTGTAACCACCCCGATTATGGCGCCATCCACCGCCCATGTAGCGGGGAAGTTGGCCCTCATCGTGGAGCACTTTTAGGGGGCACGATCACCCCCTAAAAACCCTATAAATAGTCCCGTCACTATGGAAGAAGGGCGGATTTTCGAGAAAGAAAAAAAGGAGAGATCATCGACAGAGAGAGAGAGCTCGACTCTTCAAGCTAGCTTGCTGCGTACAAGTTGCTCTTCGTCTACCTTCTCTTTTAGAGTTTTGGTGGACGGGGCTGAGTTACTCCTTCTACCTACCAAGGAGAAGATCCCTCGACGGTACTGACGGTCATCTGGTCAACGGAGAACAAGATTCACTCTCCACCGCCACACGAAGAACCCAGCACTAAACAAAGGGGGAATTCAAGATTCAATATTCTCCCTCCCTTGTAACCGGAAGATTAGCCTGTTGTAATTTTTCATCTGATTCAAGGAAAAGTTACTCCAGTCCGCTTTCGCCAGTTTTCTGCGTCCAACATTTGTATTCTATTGTGTGATATGGCTTATAACAACAATTTTTTCAACTTCAATAATAATCCATATTACACATCAAACTCTTTTTCGGATATTACCAACCTGGCATATCATAACTTTAACCAACCTAGTGTGCCGGATTGGTCTTATCCGAATCAATATAACCCATGTCCCCAATCTTATAACCATAATTTCCATAATAATTTCAACTCTTCACAGAGTCAGTGGGGATTCATGTCCCCCGAGTCCAATTTTCAACCAACTTGTCCTCCTTCTCCACTTAGTCCACAATATTTTCAATATTCATACTCAGATCCACCAGTCCAAAATAGAAAACTATCAATTTTGAAAATGAGTATGCGTGAGTCAAAACAAAAATCACAAAATCTGATGGACTCACGATTTCACCACCAATTCCAAGATAATACTTCATTTTTTCATCAAAACAATGATCCTATCAATTATGAAAAGATGCTTGAAGCCATGACTCAGGCTCAAAATGCTCGTAATCGTGACATAGATATGATGGTCCAATCTCTACGTTCTCACCGTTTGACCAGTTCTGATGTCACAACCATTCTGTTAGAGCCGAAGAGTCAGGTTGTTTTGGAAATCAAGGTTCCATTTCAGAACAATCATTTGAACTTGCCCAAACTCCAAATTTTGAAAAGACTATTGACAGTTTGGCAAGTTGTTATCCTTTTCTTGAAATCGAACTTGAAAATGAATATGATCATGAACCTCAACTTAGTGATTCAGTTTTACTTCCTGATTCAATAATGACTCCGGTGTCTTCACCTGATTTTAACCTTTTCCCCGAGTCAACATTGGATCCTGTGCCAATTCATCATGAAATTGAATCACCCATTTTTTATGATCATATTGAACTTGACCAATTTTACACTTTTGAAAATCCTATTGACAAATTGGCAAGTTCTCACTTTTTTGATATTGAACTCAATGAAAAATATGACCTAGATTCTCAAATTTGTGATCCAGTTCAAATTCCCGAATCAATACTGACTACTGTTTTGTTAACGGACTTGAGTAATATTTTAGAGTCAGTTTTGATTCCCACACCTATCATTCTTGAACTTGAATCACCAATATTAAGTCACATTCCACTGTTGGAAAATATATGTGGACTTGAGTTTTAACTTCTTGACTTGGACCCAATTCCTGAACCTATTTCGACTCCTGAACTTTTACTTGAATTAAGTCACCATCCTGAGTCGGTATTAGTTCTTGTACTTTCTGAGTCCAAGTCAATCATTCTATCTTTTCACACTCCATTCTGGGATGAGGTGGTTGACAAATTTGTCTCCGAAATCAATTATGGAATTTGGAAATTAGATGGGGTCAAGTACTTAATAAAATCCTTTATGGATTCATCATTTTAATGGGTTATATTAGAGATATTTCTGGTGGGTTCCTCTGAACCCCACGAAAAGTTGATTGGGCCGCATTTCGTGGACCAATCAGACCACCACAGGAACCACCACCTTAAGGTAACATTTTCCTTCCCTTTCGTCTTTTTCATGCATCTATGCATTAATCATTCATTGAGGACAATGCATGAGATAGGTGTGGGGGAGGGTCTAACATAACTTAGTTTTTTTTCTTTTTATTAAAAAAAAGAAAATAAAAAAATTAACATTTTCTTTACTTTTAAAAAAATTTTGAAAATAGAAATAATATTTTGACATATTTTTTTGTAAGAAATTAAGTTACTTTTAAGGAATAGGAAAATCCAAATTAGGATTTCTTATACTTGGTCAAAATAAGATTATTTGTTTGATTTTTAGGGTTAGGAAGATAATTTGTCAAAGTAATTTAGTCTTGATCTTTACCTTGATGAAATATGCACACTTCATACACTTACACACTTAGGGTTCAAAAACAAAGATTCTTATGCCTTATAAAAAAAGAAAAAGAAAAAAAAGATAAATAAATCTAATTATTGATTAGCTAGGTGCTTTGGCCTAAATAAGCCTTGGTATTTATGCGAAAGATTATTAGATAAGTTTGAGAAAAAACATCCTCTGATTAAGCTGGGTATTTGTGCCTAATAAAGCATAAGTATTCACGCCTAAAAGGGGTTCATATAATAAAATTCTTAGTTTTGTGGCCTTATTTGCTCGAGTCCTTAAGTCCTTGGGGTGTTTTCTCACCCGGTGCCCTAAGACCGTTTGGTTTGGGAGTCATCGATTAACGGCTCGTTACATGGGCAGATTAGAAAGCCTAATAGAACTAAGGAATAATACCATCAAATATATATATATATATATATATATATATATATATATATATAAATAAGGCATAAGAGTTAGATTTAAAGAACCCTTCATCAAAATTTTCACGATCACAAGGTGCATATGACTTAGGGTAAAGTAATAGACTAGATGAGAAGTACAATTTGACTCCTTACTTTGATTGATAACAAATTTTTGAATAGAGACTAAGTTTAGGAATGAAAAATTCAGTTTTCCTATAACTTATAAATTGCTTAAATCTTACAATTATATTTCAAATATTTTTCTCTTTCAAAATGCTTTTCGAAAATACTAACTCTTTATTTCTCTTTCTTTATGGATTTTGTGGGTGTAATCCGCTGAAAAACCTCACGAGACAAAACTCGTCCTCTAGGGGAAACCTAGAGGTTTAACGGCTTGTTGCACATACTCAGTGCAATCGCGTGACCTGCGAAAGTGGTCCAATAATCCTTAGTATAGTTTAGTTGTTTTGCTCGAGGACGAACAAAAGATAGGTATGGGGGTGTGATTGGTCGCTAATGTTGCATATTTAGTGTCATATTTCTATACTTATTATAGAATAAAATCTGCATTGTCCTAATTAAATGTTTAATTTATTTGCAGGCCCATTCCTTAAGGAGATGAAGAGAAATGAGCCCAAAAGCCCACTAAATTCTGAGTTAAATCAGAATTAATTCGAACTCAGTGAATCAGGGCAAAATCAAGAGGTTGAAAACCGATTGAGAAGAATCCTCTCAGAATTGATCGGTTAAAGCCAAGAATCAAAGGCCATTTCATCACAATCCTCGATGCAAACGAGAAAACCAACTGAAGATAAAAGCAGAAGGAAAACCCAGGAAGACCCACCAACAGGGTGTGGCCACCTGGCTACACCCTGGCCACGGAAATGCGGCCAATGTCGCGTTTTCGAGGCTTGGTTGTGGAGTTAGGGGGAGCGTTTGCTCCCCCGATCTCCCCGGGATCCTGTAGGTTGGGTTTTTGCCTATAAAAGCCAGTATTTGCACTGAAAATGGGACGACCATGCAGAGATAGGATTTAGCCTAGTTTTCATTCTTTGTAATTTAGGTTTTTCTTTTCTTTTTATGTAATTTGTATGTAAGCTTGGGTTAGATGAAGATTCATATAAGTAAGAGAAAGAGGCTTATGTTGAGAGTGACACTGATGTACCCTCCTCCTTTCTTCCATTATTTTTGCAAGCAATAAAGGTAAACATTTGTTTATGTTCGTATTTTCTTTTGTTTTCTTCTTTCTCTTTCTACTTTACCTCTTTTGTTTTTGATGAGCTTGCAAGTGAATCCAGAAGTATAAGTATACAAAAGCCTTTGTGAGTGCCGACGATACTTCATGAAGACGTTCTCCTCCTCAAGATCCGTATCACTTCATTTTTGCAATGCTTGATGATATAATGCGAACATGGACTGAGCTCGATCTTATGACCTATGCGTTGAACGCCTCCAAAGCAAGGTAGAACATGTAAGGGTTCCAGGTAAGTCATCAACCAAACTAGGTGAGTACTTCTTTCATCTTCTTTCTTTTCTTTTATTTCTGTAAATTAAATCACCAACACCTCATCTTTCAACTCTTTCTTTCCCAACTCATTTGTACATAGTCGCTTTCATCGTTTTTGGGTTTCCTCCACCTTCTCATTCTACCGTTTTCTTTCTAACTTTAACATAACTTTTTTTTTTTCATTTTCATAACTTAAAACAAAGAAGAACTTTCGTTTTATCTTCATAAAGATTTCAATAAAAAAATCTTGAACGCTTGTATCGCAAACCCTCTTTGTGGATCACGATCCGTATAGCCACTTGCTATCGCGGTAAGAATTGAGCACTTGCACATCTTTATTTTTTAAGTTCTGAAATTCTGTATTTTTTATGCAGGTTTAAGCTCAATCACATTCTAAGGTGTACAAATGTACACATTGTGGCCGCAAAGGCCATTTAGCAAAATTTTGTTATTATAACATTAATCCTTTAAATTTTGCTAATAAAAATGTTTGGGTTCCTTACAAAGCTAAACCCCAAGGACCCAAAAGAAAATGGGTACCAAAGTCCCCACCTTGTGTATTTGATGTAGGTGAGGGCTCTCACAAGACGTGAGAGATTTGGTACCTTGGTGGTGGTTGCACATGGACTAGAAGGACACATTTAATGCACCGCTATCAAGGAGGTTTGGTGGGATGACCACCATGTTTTGGAGACTTAGAGCATAGTTCCTTGGTTTGGTAACTATTTCTAAACTCCTAATTTATTTACATGCTTTTACATATGTGACATTTTTAGCATGTACTTGTTTATTTGTTTTGTGCTTCATGTGGGAAATATATATATTTAGATGTAGATTCTATTAAAACTTGTGTATATACATGTACAAGTAGTGAGGATATTTGATTCATATATGTTTGCACTTCATTGTTCATTTGTACTCACTAAGTGCACATATATAGCCTAGTTTTTATGATTTCCTCATTTACACTTGTTTTGCCTATTTTCTTGTTTTACTTCATGTATATGTATTTTGTATTCAAATCTAATAAATATACATGTATACCCCATGAGTCATTTGCCTTCATGCAATTTATAT
Source organism: Agave tequilana (assembly GCA_038442645.1). Lineage (NCBI taxonomy): Eukaryota > Viridiplantae > Streptophyta > Magnoliopsida > Asparagales > Asparagaceae > Agave > Agave tequilana. The sequence continues at coordinate 79,055 of JAVJIF010010543.1, read as the reverse complement.
TATGGACTCTTTTTATGTTTGGAATATGTATGCATATTGTTAGTTTTGGATAAAAATATACATACACCTAGAAGCTTATTTTTATATGAAAAACGAATTTTCATGATTTGTTTGATAAAAATAAGATTCATGATCATTTTAAGCTTCATTAATTATTTTCATGAAAAATGCTAATTACTTGATTCTTGAACACTCACACCTTATTTGTTTATTCATGACTTTGTTTCATGATTATTTTGAGCTTATCGATTTTGAGTGTCAACTCTTGTGTATTTGGTATGATTTATGAAATACATATGATTTGATTTCATGTTTTTGAAGGATCTTTAACTAGTTTTTCAAAAATTAATTTAACTAGTTATTTATTCTTCAATTTGGTAGTTATGGGTTATATACTTGATTTACATTGTTATTTTCAATTGGCATCATTGGATCTTTTCAATTGGTATCTAAATTGATATTTTTGTATATACTCATATTTTGTTTCTATATATGTATGCTTCATAATTTCCATAATATCAATTTCTATTGGTATTTTCATTTTCATACATATATATGATTTGTGCTTGAGTTAAAATCATTTTACATTTTTAAAGCACAAAGGTTGTTTATGCTAAGCTTAATTCAATTTTTTTAAAGACAATTGATGATCTTATGAAAAATAAAAAATTGATTGATCATTATTTTTTTCATTTGGTATCAATATGTTTCAAATTTATTATAAATTTCAATTGATATCAAGATGTTTACCTATTTGAAAAATCCAAAATTTGTAATGTTTATTTACAATTGGTATTTACATTTGATATCTTAAAAATTTATTTACTAAGATATCTCAAAATTTTGTTGAGAAAATTCAAAATTTTATTTAATAAAGAAATATTAAAAATGTTTTGATGTGTATTGCCTATATGCAAGGGGAGCTTAACATCTCTTCTACATATAGATTCATGTTGAGTGTATCATATATTGAGGAGTTTGACAACTCTTTTTTATACGATGCACGTGTGTAGGGGGAGCTTCACATCTCCTCTTATGCATTGCATATTATTGTAGGATCGCTGAGATAAGGACTAATTGCGGAATTATCTCTTGTTGGCAACGATAGATCTGAAATAACTCAAGTCAACTAAAACAAGAAGGATTAAGTTAAAGTAAATAAATAACTTGCAATAAGGAAAACAAATATCAGAAATTGACAAACGCAAACAAAGATATTTATCCTGGTTCGGTCCTTGTGACCTACATCCAGTCCCCAAGCCACCTGCTTGAGATTTTCCTTTAACCTTGATCTTGCAACCCAAAATCAATACACCATGTACACCACTTGACAAATCCCCTTCGCCAAATGTGTACACCTTCTCTTCCACCAAGAGAACACCTTTACCTTTGTACAACTGCCTCTACAACCAAGAAGCCTCCCGTGTACAATGGTCACCTTGTACAACTGCCTCTTCAACCAAGAAGCCTCCCGTGTACAATGAACACTTTGAGAATTACATTACTTTTCCTATAGCCTTGATACTAAATGTGTATGTGGACAAGGTACAGTATAGGAAACAAACTTCAGAGGACTTCACAAATGGAATTTGGAATTTGGTGAAGAACAGAAGTTAGAAAACAGTTTTCAGGTTTTCAGATTTTTGGCTTTTGGAAAACTGATAGAAAATCTTCTAGTTTTTCTTAACCTTTGGCATTTGGACTAACCACCCTATATATAGCTGAAGACTATGGTTAGTTAGGGTAGTTATAGGTGCAATTTGAATCAAAAAAACGTTGGAAAATGTTGCACAAAAGACCAGATAACAGAAACTGTCCAACAGTCAGAAACTGCCTATAGTCAACTTGCCCATAGAGTTAGTCGACTAGACATGGCAAATTTCCTTCTATTAGTCGACTAGGTTTAGCTAGTAGTCGACTAGGGAAATGTCTGTTGACTTACAGGTTTCTGTTTAACTACTTCAAGTCGACTGCAACTACCTTCTAGTCGACTTGACCAAGGATTAGTCGACTAGGAGACTACTATAAGTCGACTAGAAAAATGGATTAGTCGACTTGGTTTACTGTCGGTCGACTAATTTATCAAACAGAGAGTTGGGTCAATTTTTGGACACTTGATTAGTCGACTTGGGTTCTGGGCTAGTCGACTAGTAAATGGGTTAGTCGACTTGGAGTCAAGGATAAGTTGACTAAAGGACCAATGAAGTGTGTGTTTGTTTCAAGGCTTTTACATGCTATTCCATATTTATAACCCACACTCTATCAACTCTTCTTGGCACATCTTAATCATGTCGGACTCTTGATTCGTCATGTGTTAGTGCTCCAAATGAATTGATCTTCACGAACGTCTTCATCTAAATAGGTACCAACATTCTCCCCCTTTTTGATGACGACGCTTTGTGTGCACAAGTACTCCCCCTGCAGAAAATATGTTATATTTTCCTCCCCCTGCAGAAAATAGGTTATAACAGATAGAGAAATACTTTGTTCTCCCCCTGTAACAAATATATTAGTACAATATATATATATATATATATATATATCAACTTTTATATGGTACCTGCAAGATAGACGTTAGATGGTACCAAACATAAAATAACATATTTAACCTTTAGGACTCCAAATCCATTTAGAATTTGGTTTCCACCTGTTAGTATATACATAATTGCAAGAATCACATATATCATGCATGTATGAAGTAATATATGTATTTTTATCATGAAAATTTAAGTTCTTAGGAATCCATATAAACTTACTTTTCTTAGGCTTAATTTTAACAAAAGAACTATATGGATTACTATAACATGAAGATTTTGCAATAAATCCAATACCATGATTATCATGTGACAATTTCTGAAAAGATAATAAATCATTTAATTTTTCTTTTCCTTTATTAAACTTAGTCACATTTTGCAAAAGATCTTCATATTTATTTTTGAAAACTAACATGTCTTTATCCAATATAAAAATCCTTTCATTCAAAGACTTAGTTTCCTTTTTCAGAAAAATGTTTTCTTTTATAAACTTCTCATTATCATTTTTCAAAGATGATATGACTTTTTCAGTTTCATCTTGTTGAGAATTTATAGAAGATACTTGTAAAGCATAAACAGAATTTTCCTGTAAAAGTTTCTCATTTTATTTTAACAAAACTCTGTTTTTCAGTTTTTTTTTCAGATTCATAAATAATTCATTAAATGCATCATAGAGTTCAGAAAACGATACCTCTTCATCTTCTATGGCCATGTAACATAAGTTAACATGTTCAGTGGATTCTTCTTCATCAGAAGATGAGGAATCACTGTATTCTGAAGATGCTTCGTAGTTCTTCTTCTTTCTGAACTTCTTACTCTTGTACTTATCATTCTTCTTGAGCAAAGGGCAATCCATCTTCATATGACCTTATTTATCACAATTAAAACACTTGAATTTACCTTGCTTAAGAAACCTTCTGAATTTCTTTGAGAGCATTGCCATCTCCTCTTCGTCATCATTGTCCGTGTCGGAAGATGCATGGAAGGCGAGTTCTTTCTTCTTTGAGCGGTGTTGTCTTTCGTCCTTCTTCCTTTCTTCTAACTGTACTTCGTATGCCATTAGATTACCGATTAGGTTTTCTAATGTCATAGTTGAGAGATCATTCGCCTCTTCAATGGCGGTTGTCTTCTTCTCCCATTCTGGTGTAAGTGCACGAAGGATCTTTCAAACTCTTTCCACTTGGGTGTAGTCCTTTCCAAGTGATGCTAATGTATTGGTGATATCGGTGAATCTTGTAACCATTTCAGATATGGTTTCATTCTCCTCCATTTTAAATAACTCAAACCTGTGGACAAGAACAGATATTTTAGATTCCTTAACTTTACTAGTGCCTTCATGTGTTACCTGAAGAGTATGCCATATTTGATGTGCAGAAGTTGCTGTTGACACTCGGTTGAACTCTTCTTTGGTAAGGGCACAAAATAGAGCATTCATTGCCTTTGCGTCAAGGTTCGCGTTCTTCTTTTGATCTTCACTCCAAGCGTTGTAGTTGGTTGTAGGCTTGGTGTACGTTGCTTCTACGATGTTCCAAAGGTCGTAGTTGAGTGACTGCAAGTAGATCTTCATTCTACACTTCTAGTAGTTGTAGTTGGTTCCGTCAAACAGCGGTGGACGTTGTGTAGAATGTCCCTCTTTGTATTGGGATGATGAGAACTCCGTTGTCATCTTTGTTGTTGACTTGTATCCGCCCTGATATAAAATGAAGGATCAGAGCGTGTACTTCGGTTGTTGCCTTGAAGGAATGTAGATGCCGGTTCTGATACCAAATGTAGGATTTGGTATGGTTGTTGCCTTGAACCTTGCTTGTTGCCTTGAACCTTGTTGGTGCCTTGAACCTTGCTCTGATACCAATTGTAGGATCGCTGAGATAAGGACTAATTGCGGAATTATCTCTTGTTGGCAACTATAGATCTGAAATAACTCAAGTCAACTAAAACAAGAAGGATTAAGTTAAAGTAAATAAATAACTTGCAATAAGGAAAACAAATCTCAGAAATTGACAAATGCAAACAAAGAGATTTATCCTGGTTCGGTCCTTGTGACATACATCCAGTCCCCAAGCCACCCGCTTGAGATTTTCCTTTAACCTTGATCTTGCAACCCAAAATCAATACACCATGTACACCACTTGACAAATCCCCTTCGCCAAATGTGTACACCTTCTCTTCCACCAAGAGAACACCTTTACCTTTGTACAACTGCCTCTACAACCAAGATGCCTCCCGTGTACAATGGTCACCTTGTACAACTGCCTCTTCAACCAAGAAGCCTCCCGTGTACAATGAACACTTTGAGAATTACAATACTTTTCCTATAGCCTTGATACTGAATGTGTATGTGGACAAGGTACAGTATAGGAAACAAACTTCAGAGGACTTCACAAATGGAATTTGGAATTTGGTGAAGAATAGAAGTTAGAAAACAGTTTTCAGGTTTTCAAATTTTTGGCTTTTGGAAAACTGATAGAAAATCTTCTAGTTTTTCTTAACCTTTGGCATTTGGACTAACCACCCTATATATAGCTGAAGACTAGGGTTAGTTAGGGTAGTTATAGGTGCAATTTGAATCAAAGAAACGTTGGAAAACGTTGCACAAAAGACCAGATAACAGAAACTGTCCAACAGTCAGAAACTGCCTATAGTCGACTTGCCCGTAGAGTTAGTCGACTAGACATGGCAAATTTCCTTCTATTAGTCGACTAGGTTTAGCTAGTAGTCGACTAGGGAATTGTCTGTTGACTTACAGGTTTCTGTTTAACTACTTCAAGTCGACTGCAACTACCTTCTAGTCGACTTGACCAAGGATTAGTCGACTAGGAGACTACTATAAGTCGACTAGAAAAATGGATTAGTCGACTTGGTTTACTGTCGGTCGACTAATTTATCAAACAGAGAGTTGGGTCAATTTCTGGACACTTGATTGGTCGACTTGGGTTCTGGGCTAGTCGACTAGTAAATGGGTTAGTCGACTTGGAGTCAAGGATACGTCGACTAAAGGACCAATGAAGTGTGTGTTTGTGTCAAGGCTTTTACATGCTATTTCATATTTACAACCCACACTCTATCAACTCTTCTTGGCACATCCTGATCATGTCGAACTCTTGATTCGTCATGTGTTAGAGCTCCAAATGAATTGATCTTCACGAACGTCTTCATCGAAATAGGTACCAACAATTATGTGTTATGTGAATTAGGGTTTGTCATCCCTCCTTCATGAATGTATATCGCATATAACTTTTTGTTGATTGATTTGAGTTTACCCCTTTATTGATTCTTTATTTCAGACAAAAAGGGGGAGAAGAATTTGTTGGTTTTGTTTTTACTTTAACCCCTTTGTTGTTGATTGACAAAAAGGGGGAGAAGTATTGTGGTATATATTCATGTTATAGAAAAAGGATTTATGTTTATGCATATATGTTTTGTTTTGCAAATAGGAGAAAAAGAATTTGATCTATTTTATGCTGGATTGGCATGTTTATCTCCGTATATTTGCATACATGTTTATGAGCATTCATTGCATATTTATTGTTTATTTGGTATGCATGAGTTAAGGGGGAGCTTCTTTGAAGCTTTACTTTAATCCATGCATATATAACTCCATGAGTTTTGTCATCATCAAAAAGGGAGAGATTGTTGGCCTAATGGCCCATCACTCTAGTTTTGATGATGATCAACTCATGTAGTTATAGTACTAATGATCTTGTGTTTAATTAGTGACAGATTCATGATCAAGATCTTAGTAGGTGTGTAGCTTCAACAAAGGATTTAAAGTCAAGTTTTGGAGCTTACACGGTTTGATTCACGAGCCTATGCATCAAGACCACATCAAGTACTCAAGAGGAGTCTAGCTCGTTGGATCGTGTTTGGACCAAGTCAAGAAGATGAGAAGACTTCAAGTGAAGACTTCATAAAGATCAAGACTTGTGTCTAGGTTTGTTTTATAAGATTTTATTTTTAGATAAAATGTAAAGGATAGAATAGTTAGTGGATTGCTCAAGTATATCTTACATACACACACTCTTGATTTAGTTGTATTCATAAAAGAGATTTCATTTTAGAAAAGAATTTTTATTTTGGAAAAAGACCAGTTTGGTTTTTGGAGTTTATCATATACATGTATTTAACCAAAATCATGTTTAGAACTTAAATGTCAAAAACATAGATATTTCACTATTTATGTGTAGTGGATCATATTCATACACTCCATGCTTCAAATGAGTTTAAAATATCTTGTTTTTGTATTTGGAGAAGTTTTGGAAAAATAAGTTTTGGAAAAATCATTTTTGGAAAATACAGTTTTCGGTTTTAGCCAAAATTTTCAAGTTACAAAAATAGTTCAAATTATTTATAACATGTCTTGATTCTGTGCAAGCATGTTTGATTATCAAAGTATAATGTTAAAACTATTTTTGTAGATTTTTCATGATTTTATGGGAATTTATTTGAGCCAAAATGACTAGGTTTTTAATCCCAGAAATTCCCAGACCTGCCTTTTGCCGGTTGACCGGGCGGTCGACCGAGCCTGAAGTCTGTCGACTGGGCCGGTCGACTGACGTGCACAGAATGTGCACGCCAGGATTGCTGGAGGGTCGGTCGACCGACCCGGTCGACCGCCAGAGAGCTTCTGCTCTCTCGAAAGCCCTGATCGACCGGGCCGGTCGACCGGCAGAGAGCTCTGCTCTCTGTTCTAGTGTCTCGGTCGACCGGCCGGTCGACCGATGGCTCAACGGTTAGAAATCTAACCGTTGGCCGGTCGACTGGGCAGTCGACCGACAAGCCATCTGGCTCCCAACGACTAGTTTTTCTAGCTCTATAAATTGGGGCATTTGGGGGCTGTTTTACACAAGATTTTAAGAAGAGTTTTGGGCTAGTTTTTCCCCTCATTTCAGTGGTTATTACACAAGTTTTAGAGCCAAATATTTCCAATCAAAAGGGGAGTTTTATCAAGAGTGTTTAAAGTGATTTCTTGAGTTTTTCCTCCACCATTTCAATCCTTGTTTACTCACACAACACTTGAGCCATCCATTGCTATATCTACCTATAGGAGTGTTCTTGTGAGAGGATTTTAGGTGATCAAAGAGTTGTGATCACCAAAGTTCATCTTTGTACTTTGAGGAGGCAGACGAGTGCGTTCGCGGTGTTTCGAGTTCGTGTGCTAACTTTTTGTTTGAGGTGCGGCCTCGGCGAGCTAGTGAGCTTGCGGTGTGTACGGGACTAGGGAGTCCGAGAGCTTGTAGGTGTTGCGGCACCGAGTGATCCGGTGGGATCGAGTTTAGTGGAAATCCTTCATAGTGTTGAAGGCGGGGATGTAGAGCAAGTGTGCTCGAATCTCGAAATAAATCTCCCGTGTTTGCGATTGCTCTTTCTCTCTATCTCTTATTGTTTATATCTTGCATGCTATTACTTGTCTTTATCTTTACATGCTTGATATATTGTGTGCTTAATTGTTATATGCTTGAGGTTTGTTTGCTAACACATGTATTCAAATAAGAGAGCCAACGCGGCACCTCAACTCTTATTTAGAGGAATCTTGAGGAGTTAGTCCAGAGCCCTTCACGGGGAATTTGGCTACACTCTTGTGTTATACGTGGTGTTTAGTTTAAGAAGTTTAATTTGCATCATATATGTTTTTAATTCTGTATTATTGACCTTAGATTAGCTCATTACCTATTCACCCCCTAGGTGATTTACAAAAAGAACATATAAACAAAGAAAAGTATAAAGATGTTACCTTTGATTTCTTTTAGAAACTATAAAAGAAAGGAGGAGGTTACATCAGTGTCACTCTCAATATAAGTCTCTCTCTTATATACATGAATCTCAGTCTAACCTATGCTTACAAATAAATAAAAATTACATAAAATAAAAATAAAAACCTACACTAAAAAGAATGAAAAACTGGCCTAAGAACCTATCTCTGCTTGGTCACTCCCTATACGCTCTGAAAAACTCAGTATTTATAGGCAAAACCCAACGAGAAGGAGCGTATGAAGATAGGGGGAGCAAGCGCTCCCTCAACAGAAGTAACCAAGCCATGAAAATGCGACTTTGGCCGCGTTTCTGCGGCCATGGTGTGGCCAGGTGGCCACGTCTGGTTGGTGGTAATCCCTCGTTTAATGATATACCTTTATCTCCTGCTAGTTTTCCCGTTTCAGCTTTTGGATTTGACGAAATTGCCTTTGATCTTTGGCTTTAACCAATTGATTTGGAAAGATTTGTTTTAACCAGTTTTCATCTTCTCTGATTTGCCATGATCTGCCCTGATTTTCTAATTTCGAATTAATTCTTAATTAAATCAGAATTTTGATAGGCTTTTGGGCTCATTTCTCTTTCCTTTCCTTTAGCAATGGGCCTGCATATAAATTAGATAATAATTAGGATTAAAAGCAGAGTTTATTATATAATAAGTATGATAATATAACAATGTATATGCAATATATGTGACCGATCATTAATCATACTAGAAATTAAATCAAACGTTCACATGAAATGATGCAAGTAAAACACAAATATCTAGTGACAACGGTAAATAAGGAAATAACATAAGAACAAACACTCACATGAAAGGACACGGTTTTGGATACAAATCACTGTCTTGTCTTTACTTCAAAAATCGGTACAGATCTCCAGATAATCTCGTGTGTCGGTCTTCGAATCACCTGGCTTATCTACACTCTGTGAATACAAATTCGGATCGAGTTTGGGTCTTCTATAAATACGACTCCAGTCTCTTGTATAACTGTAACACACAATAAACACATATAAACACACGTACATATAAATACACGTGTACACACCCATACACACATACACATATCTGTACACACAAAAACACACACCTACACATATACATAATTATACACAAAAAAGCACACATACTCACACATACATGTAGCATGCTAACACACACATACACACAAACATAATACATATATACATACACATAAACTTAACTGCACACGCTACATATAATTAAACACACTTACACACACAACTCTACATATACACACACTAATAAAGAGAGAAGGGAGAGAGCTCACGCACGGCATTGGCCAGAAGTCGGCCACGGGGTCAGGTGTGCATGTAGAGGATAGTTAGGTGGGAAGATGGTGGTGCGGTGATGTGATGGCCAGCTCATGCTCTGGCGGAGGGTGGGTGTGCGGGCATGGTATGGGTGGAAGCACGACGAGAGTGTGAGTTTGCGGGTATGACCAGGGTGGACGGCCAGCCATGGCGCGTTGCCTAAAAAGGGGATGGCTCAGCCTGGGCTCAGTCATGGACATCGGCTTGATGCGTGGATGGTGATGGAGAGGAGGCTTGCGACAACAGTGCTCAGAGGATGACGGAGAAGGCCTAGCGGCTCCGACGGAGGAGGTAGGGCAGCAGGGGAGTAGTGGGTGCTCCATGGCTCACCGGCAGAATAGATCAGATGTGGGAGGCTTGCGGCCGGGAAAGAGGAAGGGAGGTCTGCCGTGGAGGCTCGCCGGTGGGGAGAGGCATAGATGGGAGAAGGGTGAGCTCGGTCATGATGGCTGGGCCGCAGAGTTGCAACAAGAGGGGAGGATGGCTCTGGGGTGGAGGAAGAGATGTGCTCGGGTGCTCGGTTGCCAAGGCTGAGGTGGTTTAGGGAGGAGGCGGAACACAGCAGGCCATGAGGAGAGCGGAAAGATGCTAGGAAGATTGACAGCGAGGGCTCGAGAACCTGTTGCCGAGGATGATTGCAGCTAGAGGTGGGGGTGGCTTGGTAAAACTGTGCTCGGCTTGGGATGTGGTGCAACGACCATGGGAATATGAGTTGGGATGGCTCGGCTAGGGTGGAGATGGAGAAAGCCATGGCATGGTGTTGTTTGCCAGTGGAGAGGAGGATGAGAGGGTTGCGGAGACGAGATGGGAGGAAGGGTGTGTGGAAGAGGATGGGTGGCAACTAGAGAGATGGGGGAAGAGAAGAAGATGGGGATTAGGTTTAGGATGGAGATTATATATAAGGTTATTGGGTAGTTGGTTAGTGGGTTTCGGGTTTGGGCTGATAATGGGTATTAGGTTATAGGATAGAGGGCTTGGGTAAACGGGATAGGTTTGGAAATCAAGAAAATGAAAAATACCACAAATAATAATAAGTAAATACAATAATATTAATAATATTAGCAACAACTCTTATAAAAATAATAATTACAATAATAATTATAATTAACATTAACAACAATAATAATACTAATAATAACAACAACAATATTAATATTATACTTTAATAATAATGATAATCATAGTGATTAGTAATAACAATAATAATTAATAGCATCAATAATAATATTAACATAACACTAATAATAATACTTAATAACAAAATTAACAATATTAATAATCATATTTAAACGTAACAATAACAATAGTATGATAATTAATAACTATCACTACCACTAATATTAATTACCACTAATGTTAATACTAATATTAAAATAAATAAATAAAATAATACTAACACTTATAATAATTAATAATAAACATAATAATAGCATTAACAATATTAATAATAATAACACTAATAATATTAAATAATAACAACCATAGTAATAGAAAAAATACTAGTTAGTAATTAAAATGCTAACAATTAATAATAGTAAATATATAAAGCCAAATTACCATTTAATATTCCAAAATAATTTGTGTATTTAATAATACAATAAGTCATAAATCAAGTTAACAAATAATAATAAAATATTCAATAAAATAAAATAAATACTTAAAAAAATAAAAATACAGTATTACTAATTAAGGATATAATAGTCGAAGAGGCAACTACAAGAGGTTCACAAATACATATAGGAAGCATATAAGATGGAAAAAACATGATGACGTAAGCATGGTAACAAAAATAACCAACATAGATATGTATGTCACGATACTTAATACCCAGCCAAGTCTCAAGTGATAACACCATACATAATATCTATAAACAGTAGTTCAACATCCTTAGCATTCTCCGTCTCCTACAGAGATAATCATTTGTGTTCTTCTACTCCT
>JAVJIF010010543.1:0-62500 GCA_038442645.1 Agave tequilana | reverse complement strand
GAACCTCCCAAGTACATCTACAATGAGTTGGTTTTCACTGGTAGGAAGCGAGCTGATTTTGTGAGTCAATCCATAAGCATCCATATTGAATCATTATACTTTCTTGTTCTGGGTAGACCCACAATAAAATTCATTGAAATTTGCTCCCACTTCCATCCAGAATAGGTAAAAGTTGCAGAGTACCTACTGGTCTCTTGTACACTTGCTGACAAGTGTAACAACTGGCGACAAACTTTGCCACATCTTTCCTCATATTCTTTCAACGAAAATTTCGTTAAATTATTGTGCATCTTCATTGTGCCCAGATGTACGATATAATTAAAACAATGTGCTTCCTCAAGTAACTCCTTTAACTGAGAAATGTTAGGAACAACCAATTATCCCTTCATCCTCAAACCTCCATCTACACCTATAGTCCAATCTAAATTTAGCTCCTAAATAATCTACCCCTTATAAATTTGAATCCAAGAGTCCTCTGACTGACACAATTCGAGAAATCTATGAAGACTGGACCTAGAATGCCCCCAAGAATGCCATATACCCTCCAACTTTGGCCTGAAATCAAACTCACTGAGTGTTACCAAATCCCGATATAGTGAACATCTCAACGCTGTAAGTCGACGTTTAGGTTCCTACTCAAAGCATCTGTTCCAGCGTTCACCTTTCCTAGATAATATTAAAGTACAAACTCATGGTTCTTGATAAACTCCATCCACCTCCGTTGTCTTTAATTTAACTTCTTCTAAGAAAACTGGTCAGTCACATATATTGCATATACATTGTCACCTTACCATAATTTTTAGCTAATAAATCCTATTAATAAGTCTTCTTCTTATTTGTTAAATGTAGGCCCAATTGCTAGAAGAAAGGAAAGAGAAACAAGCCCAAAAGCCCACCAAATTCTGATCTAATTCAGAATAAATTCGAAATCAAGGAATCAGGGCAAAATCTTGGCATATCAGAGAGGTTAAAAATCAGTTAAAAAGAATCCTCCCAAATCAAGCGGTTGAAGCCAACAATCAAAGGCTGTTTCGTCAAATCTTAGAGCAAAAACGAGAAAACCAGTAGAAGATATGGGAGAATCATCAAACCAGGAGCACCCACCACTTGGGTGTGGCCATCTGGCCATACCAGGGCCGCGAAAATGCGGCCATAGCCGTGTTTTTGCGGCTTTGTTAAAGTTGTTGGGGGATCGTTTGCTCCCCCAATCTTCCTACGATCTCTCCCCTCTGGTTTTTCCCTATAAATACCAGTTTCAACAGAGAAAAAAAGGGCGAAGACTAGGATTAGAATTTTTGTTTATACTTTAAGGTTTAGGCTCTTTGTTAGGTAGTACAAAAGTTGTATTTTTGTTTTACAATTTGTAGTTCAGTACAAATACCTGTGAGAGAGAGGAATTGAGTGCTTGTAACTTGATGATTGAAGTGACATCAATACAAGACCGAACTACATTTTCTTCCACTCATTTTATGGTATGTCTTGCATTATTTACTTGTATTATTCTTTGTCTTCCATGAGTAGCTAAATCGGTTTTCTGGGTTCACTATTACTCCTCTCTTTGATCCCTCTTCTTTTTTGAATGGTTTTGACGAAATGACCTAATGAATCATTTGCATGCCTAACTTAAGCCTTTCTTCTTGAAAGTGTTCTTGAAGGCACGTGAGGAGATGGGTTTAGATTTTTAACTTCTACCTCTTTTCAAAACGTCTCTTGAACTTATTTTTATCTCATACTTGAACTTCTTGATAATTTAACATTCAACTCAAGACTATTTCTTAAAGAATAGAATTAACCTTTTCAACCATCTTATGTGTTTTGCTTAAAACTTTTTAGAATCAATCTTATGTTTTGCCTATGAACAAGTTGAGGCATTAAGATTTTCAAGAGATGAACGTATCATTGAGTAGTGAGAAAGTGAACCCAGATTTTCTTCTTCATTAAAAAATAACAAATCAATTTTTAAACTTTATACAAAATTCACCTTTTCCAAAGCCTTCTCCAAAGTTGCAATTTCTCTTTTAATCATCTCCCTACTTTCCATTCTCTTTTCAATTAAAAAATGAGCACAATTCTTTGTTACTAAACAAGACACCGAAAAGCTTTCATCGCATTCCGTCTCGTGGACACGACCCGTTAGCCCGAAGCTACATGGTAAAATTTTTAACTTTTTGATTTTACAATCAATTTTTGGCGCCGTTGCCGGGGAGGGAACGATGTATTTGTTTTCTTAACAAGTTTGGTGTGTTATTTTAGGGACTTCAAGATTCAGATCTAGCATTCAAGCTTTGCAAGAGAAGACTTACAAATTCTGTGCCCCTACTCTTAAAAGTAGGAAACAAAATTTCAAGAAATTGAGTTGCAAAAGTTAAAAATTTCATTGGACTACTAAAACTCTTTTTTGCAGGACATATTGCTCGCAACAAAAATTAAGTTTTTGTATGTTATATTCTTGCTATATCTGCTATCCACCATCCCTGTTTTAACCCAACAGTAATTTGAGTGATTGTTAATTGCTTAAAAAACGTTTAGACTTGCATTCTAGGCATTTGTCTAATTATGTTTATTTTACAATTACTGTTGAAGAGAGCTGGAGACAAGGTACGTATGCATAGCATATAGTTTAGAAAACATTTTTGGGTGATATTTTGCTTTTGAATGTTACTTTTTTGTATCTTGCGCACTTTGCACAATAAATTCTAAGGGCAAAACCCAATTAAAGATAAGGTGAAAAAGTCATTATCCTTCCTTAGCCCACAAACTGATTAGTCTACAATTATGCATTATTATATCACATTTCCCCACTGATTTATGAAGAAAATGTCGGTCTAAACCGTGTTTTGGTCACTCTTGCAGGTAAATCAAGAGTTCAAAGGCAAAGGAGAAATAAGAGCTTAATTAATTCCATTTTATGGTAATTAATCCCGCATTACTTGGAGGCCAAGCAAGGGAACATCTAAAAGATACGTCGAATCTAGACTGTTGCGCACGTCAGACGAATATTCGGGCAAAATTACCGGAATTGGAATATACCATGAACATCCTAGAAGCCAGACGAATCCCCGCACCAAAATCAGGGAGTTAACTCCCTGGTTTGGCCGCGAATCCGTGGCCCAATGGTGGGGCCACACGTCAATTTTTGACGCGTGGCCCCGTCTCATCTTCCAGAGACTTCCTAAGCCTATAAATACTCCTGCATAGGGCCAAAGCGCAAGCAGTTTTCATTTTTAGGAGTAGTTTTTAATTTTTTCTATGTTTTAGTGTAGTGTAGGTAGGTATTTTTCATTTCATTTCTTTTGTATTTGTTGGCCCAAAGGCCATTAGCCCGATATTTTGATGATAACAAACCATATTTAGTTATGAGTTTAACAATCTTGTTTAAAAGAATTTCAGGTTTAAAACAAGTTGATTTGACAGCTCCACAATCAAGACTCACAAGTTTGGACGCCGCTAAATATTTGCATTCCCAAGCCAAGCACGGTAGAAAAGCTTCGGAATCAAGACATTGAAGAAAAGATCAAGATTTGTATTTTACTTTTCTTTTTAGACATTTTGTCAAAACCTAGATGATAGAGGTAGATTATTTGGGATTGTCACTCACACACACTTAGTTTGCTTCATGGCTTCAAAAGAATTTTTATTTCAGAATTTCCAACTTAGTTTTAGAAATATCATGTTTTAGAAAACCAGTTTTAGAAAAACTAGTTTAATTAAAAAGGATTTTTATCAAAATAATCTAACATGTTTGAGTATTGATCTATGATCATACTCTCAGGTTTATTAGGTCTAGAACATAAGTTACAAGATCCTTAAACCAAAAAGTTCAAAGCCAAAATTTTCCTTTCCCTTTTTTGCAGACTCTGTTAAACAGATCTGACAGAGTCCGGTCGACTGACCCTGTCGACCTACCTGCACGGCTGTGCATGTGTACACGTCGGCCCACCGCTCGGGTCGACCAGGCACTTGTCAGTGCTCTCTGCTTATTTCGGTCGACCGAGCGGCCGAACGTTTTCCCCCAACGGTCAGAAATATGACCGTTGACGGTCGACCGACCGGTCGACCGGTAGTTGTCAGAAAGTCTGACAGACTCCAACAGCTTTATTTTGTGATAGTTTTTTTGTTGGGATCTCACCCCAACGAATTTCTCTAGCTGTTACCTAGTCTTTTCATCCCCTATAAATAGGTGGTCATTTCAACATGATAAGACAACTATTGAAAAACAATTTGACAACAATTTTTACAAGATTTACAAGATTTCATTTTAGAATAGATTTTTCATCAAAGCCAAAATTTCCAAACATCTACTTGAAGCAAATCCCTCTACTTCACTCTAGTCTTTTACACTTCACAATCCCAAGTACTATCTCTACATATTGGTTATAGGATTGTGCTAAGTGAGCGTTTTATGATCAAGTGTGATCATCTTTCTTCTTGAGCGAAGTTGTAGAGGCATCAGCCTCAAGCGAGCTAGTATGCTCCAAGTGGTGTTGCGGCATCACGAGAGATAGGACAAGTGTGTCCTTGTATTGGAGATCCAGTGGGATCAACAATAAAGGAAATCCTTCAAGTGTGAAGGCGGGGACGTAGAGCGTGGCTCGAACCTCGGAAACATATCCTCATGTTTGTGTTTACTCAAATTTCTCTAAACTCAAACTCTCTTTATTACTTGCACTATTTATTGTCTTTTATCTTGTAAGCATTTTAATTTGAGCTAATTGTTAAGTAGATTTTTAATTCCCTATTATTGCCATATTTTATATAGCCATCACCTATTCACCCCCCTCTAGGTGATTTCAATTGGTATCAGAGCCTAACCCTACTATTTGGTTTAACCACCTTAGGGAGATCCTTGTATTTTGCTATATCATTTGTTGCATTCTTCATTTTTTGTGCATCATACTCATTATCCATGGCTTCACTTGATTTTTCTAGCATCAAGTCCCCACCTAAATTTGATGGCTTGAACTTCCCCATTTGGAAGGTCAAGATGAACTTATTCCTTAAGTCCCTAGGAGTTAGGGTTGCTAGGGCCATAACAAAAGAATTTATAGAACCTCTCACCGATGAGAGATCATGGTCCGAGGATACCACCAAGGACTATGAGGCAAATGTTAGGGCTCAATATGCATTAACCCAAGCCCTTAATGAAGATGACCTCTCACGCATCATAAATTGCAAATCCGCATTTGAAGTGTGGAATGTTTTAATTATGACTCATGAGGGAACGTCACAAGTCAAAAGATCTAAGATTGACTTTCTTCGTTCTCAATTTGAGAACTTTTATATGCTTGAGAATGAGAGCATTGATGACATGCTCACTCGTTTCACCAAAATAACAATGCTTTATCTTCTTTAGGTGATGCGATTGATAATGACCAAAAGATAAGGAAGGTCATTAGAGCTCTTCCCAAAGCTTGGGAAGTAAAGGCAACAACCCTCAAAGAGCTCAATGATAGGGAGGAGATGGACTTCTCCGGCTTCATCGGAAATCTCAAGACACATGAGATAGAGATGAAAGTTAGAGAAGAAAGGGAGGCGCCAAAGAAGAAAGCTCTCGCCTTCAAAGCCACTCCAACCATTCATGACGAGGAAGACTCATCAGAAGATTGCGATGAGGACTTTGCCATGCTCATCCGGAAGGTGGGCAAGATGTTCTACAAGAAAGGGAGGCAAAGCAACTTCCGAAGAGGGAAACCTCAAGGAAGATTCGAAAGGAAAAGAGAGGAGCCGGGTCCTTGCTTTCATTGCAAGAAGATCGGACACCTCATTGCCGATTGCCCCGCTCTCCAAGCTACCACCTCCAAGAACGGCCCAAAGAAGATGAAGGCTATGGTGGCCACGTGGGACGACACGGAGTCGGAATCCGAAGAGGAGAACGACGCCGCACACATGTGTGTCATGGCACAGGGAGACGATGCTTCTATGGTGACACTTAACAACTCCATAGATGATGATGAATTAACTATGGATGAGTTAGCTCAATTCTTTGAAGAACTCCAACATAGATATGAGATTTCGCAATCTCATAATAAGAAATTAAAAAGAGAAAATGATTCTTTGAAAGATAAAATTAATATTATTGAAAAAGAGAAAAATGATTTGTCTAGTGCTTTTAAGAAAATAAAGATTGATTTTGAAAACTATAAATTAGCTTGTAAAGGGAAAACCCCCATTGTATCTTGTAATAAAAATGATTTTGTTGAAATTCAAAAACGGGTTGATGTTTTAGATTCAACTCTTAAAAAATGTGCTTTTGATTTAAATAGATTTGAATCTAGGTTTCCCAAAGGAGTAACCCAAGGGAAACACACTCACTATGCACGGAAACATGCACACACTCACAAGCATGCTCATATATATGGTAGTGGTAGGATTTATGTTTGCACGCATTGTGGCCGCAAAGGCCATTTGGAAAAATTTTGTTTTGCTAAACATAACATGAATAATAAACATGTTTGGGTTCGCCCCAGTATTAATCCTAAAGGACCCAAGAAAATATGGGTACCAAAAGACACACCGAATTTAATTGATACAGGTGGGTCTTCATCCTCCAAGACTTAGGGGGAGACGGTGCCCGGGTGGTGGATGCATCAAAGCTCAAAGAACACATCGCGCTTGCATCACTATCATGGAGGCACCTATTTTGGAGATTGCCCTCGGTTTGGTAACTTCTCCATTTAAAAGCTTTATTTTGTTTATATATACAAATGCATAGGATTGTTAGTTTACTTTTGTGCTACATTTATGTGTTAATGTAAACTTACATTTCCATCATGCTTGTGTATATGCCTTGTTCTAATTTTTGATATCTTGTTTTTATGTCACATGTTTTGAATGTCCACATGTTTAGTTTTTGATCATATATCTATATACACATTTTGTCAAAACTAAAAATAAATATTTAAAATTCATATTTAAAGCAAATACATTAGAGATGGCAATTGCGCACCTCAACTCATATTTAGAGGAATCTCGAGGATGGAGTTCAGAACCCTTCACCGGGTATTCGGCTTCAACATCTCTAAACCTTTATTTTTATATGAAAAATAAAAATTAAAATGTCTTGTATAAATTTTATTGATATTATAACTAATGAAGATTTAAAACATGTTTTTAAAATTTGGTATGTTGAATATATCCTGCTTATTATTTGTTAGACATTTTTTTTAAATTTTTTTAGGGTCTTTACTGCTGACAGGTTTTGGGCAAGACCGGCCGACCGGATCTGAGTTCCGGCCGACCGACCTTGCCTGGAAGAATATTTTTCATTCTTCTCTGTAACCGGCCGACCGCTACGGTCGACCGTTTGATCTGTCAGAGCTCTCGGGTAATTTCGGCCGACCGCTGCGGTCGACCATTTAGTTTGTCAGAGCTCTCGGGATTTTTCGGTCGACCGGACCGGTCGACCGTGCGTCAAGAATCTGCCACCTACCCACCCTATTTAAAGCCCTTTTTTTTCTCTCTCTCTCTCTCATTTCTCACCGGCGATCCCTCTTTCCCCTCTCTAAAAACCCTATTTTCTTCATCTCACTCAAATCCACCTGAAATCCAAGCTTCATACTCTCAAATCTTTGCTGGATCATCACTTTCAGGCCCGATCTACGTTCGAACTCAGGGAATTTTTGATTTTGGGTTCTTGATCTCTTCTATCAAGGTAAAAATCCAATTTTTCCTTTAAATCTTGCTCTTTTTCTCATTGTTCTCCTAGTTTTTGTCAAGATCCATTGTTTCCTTAGTCTAGATCAAGCCCTACTTTTATTTGTGCCCTAGATCTTCATTTTAACCTAAAATTTCATCATGACTAAAAGATCTAGAACTGAGAAGGGCAAATCTGTAGTCCCTTCATCTTCATCCACTAGGACTAAACCCCCATTTGTTAACGATATTGCTAAAAATAGGTATATCCTCCTTTTTAAGAGAACTATCATTTCGGGGAGATATGTAGTCCTACAAGACTTTAAGCACCTCAATATCCCACAAATATTGAGAAATAATTCTTTGGACCAATTCATGGCAATTAGAGAACCGGTTTATACCTCTCTCATACCCTATTTTTATACCAATCTTGTTTTTGAGGGTAACCAGGTTAGGTCAAGGGTTCTAGGGAGAGACATTGATATCCCTCTAGATCAATTTACTGATTTGTTGCATCTCTCCTATGGAGGAGTTGATGTATACTCCTTTGACCTTCATAATTTTGTCTATCCGGCCGGTGAGTCTGCGCTCACCGCGTCCACTTTGATCCACGGGGATGACAACCCCGGTTTAGTAAGGAATGAGGAGGTGAACAAATTCACATTCACCGCTCAAGTCCTAGCTAAATTTGTTTTCTACAATATTTTACCCAAATCAGGGGAGTACAGTCATGCTAGGGGTCCTGTACCTTTGATAGTCTATTGCCTTCTGAAAGGCATTAAGATTAATATCCCCCGCTTCATCATTTCACACATGACTTCTAATCACGTCTGTGTCCCCACAAGGCACTTGCCTTATGGGATGCTCATTTCGTATCTCCTGAAACAACTCAATTTCGATCTATCCTCTGAGTCACCAACCGAACCCTCTGTGAACCTAGATAGCACACTTTTGAAGAGGATGCAAGCCAGGATGCGATATCCCGCTCTGAGCAGCCTCCTGTTCCTCCTGCTCATGCCCCAGGGTCTTCGTCTTCCCCAGGGACTTCCTCTGCTCCAGGGCCATCCATTTCTTCTGATCTTCAGGCCTTCATTTCGTCTGAGTTTCGTACTAAGATTCAGCAGCATCAGTCTTGGGTCGAGCAGCGACTGACCCAGATTTCTGTGGCGGATGCAGCACTTCGCGCGGAGATGGTCTTGCGTTATCAAGGACTTCGCAATGACATGTCCTATTTTGCTGATTCCATGCGATACATGGATTCGCAATTTAGTGCATTATTTGTGAAGTACGACATGCTTGGTCAAGACCCCACGCCATTTGCCCGACCGCTTCCTTCCTCCGGCCCTCCATTTCCTGTTAGGGCTCCTTCTGCTTCTTCAGCACCACAGCCAGGTGTTGCAGGTATTGATCTAGAGGAAGAGGCTTCTGATAATGATGAGGATGATGATGATGAGGATGTGGAGACTGCAGGTGATGCTGAGGACGACGATGAGGAGGACGATGATGAGGAAGACGATGATGAGGAGTGACTTCCCCTTTTGATGATGTCAAAAAGGGGGAGAGATATTCTGGAGAGACTATTCCTTGGGCTTATATTTTTTATATTTTGTTGGCTTGTATTTTGTGTGATGTATTTTGTATTTTGTGTTGGACATCTTTTGATACTTTTAGTATTGTGGACATGTGTCATTATCTATGTGTTTTGTATGAACATGTGTTATCTTTTATGGCATGAGTTATTTATGGCATGGACATGTGTATTGTGGCTTATCATTTATGGTTGTTTATCATTTGTGACATTTATCTATGCCTGAGTATATTTTTATGATATGCATGTGTTGAGGGGGAGCTTCACTTGAAGTCTCCACCCAAAATATTTGTAATAACTATATATGTTTTGTCATCATCAAAAAGGGGGAGATTGTTGGCCCAAAGGCCATTAGCCCGATATTTTGATGATAACAAACCATATTTAGTTATGAGTTTAACAATCTTGTTTAAAAGAATTTCAAGTTTAAAACAAGTTGATTTGACGGCTCCACAATCAAGACTCACAAGTTTGGACGCCGCTAAAGATTTGCATTCCCAAGCCAAGCACGGTAGAAAAGCTTCGGGATCAAGACATTGAAGAAAAGATCAAGATTTGTATTTTACTTTTCTTTTTAGACATTTTGTCAAAACCTAGATGATAGAGGTAGATTATTTGGGATTGTCACTCACACACACTTAGTTTGCTTCATGGCTTCAAAAGAATTTTTATTTCAGAATTTCCAACTTAGTTTTAGAAATACCATGTTTTGGAAAACCAGTTTTAGAAAAATAAGTTTTATTAAAAAGTATTTTTATCAAAAAAATCCAACATGTTTGAGTATTGATCTATGATCATACTCTCAGGTTTATTAGGTCTAGAACCTTAGTTACAAGATCCTTAAACCAAAAAGTTCAAAGCCAAAATTTTCCTTTCCCTTTTCTGCAGACTCTGTTAAACAGATCTGACAGAGTCCGGTCGACCGACCCTGTCGACCGACGTGTACGGCTGTGCATGTGTGCACGTCGGCCGACCGCCCGTGTCGACCGGGTACTTATCAGTGCTCTCTGTTTATTTTGGTAGACCGAGCGGCCGACCGTTTTCCCCCAACGGTCAGAAATATGACCGTTGACGGTCGACCGACTGGTCGACCGGTAGTTGTCAGAAAGTCTGACAAACTCCAACAGCTCTATTTTCTGACAGTTTTTTTGTTGGGATCTCACCCCAACGAATTTCTCTAGCTGTTACCTAGTCTTTTCATCCCCTATAAATAGGTGGTCATTTCAACATGATAAGACAACTATTGAAAAACAATTTGACAACAATTTTTACAAGATTTACAAGTTTTCATTTTAGAAAAGATTTTTCATCAAAGCCAAAATTTCCAAACACCTACTTGAAGAAAATCCCTCTACTTCACTCTAGTCTTTTATACTTCACAATCCCAAGTACTATCTCTACATATTGGTTATAGGATTGTGCTAAGTGAGCGTTTTGTGATCAAGTGTGATCATCTTTCTTCTTGAGCGAAGTTGTAGAGGCATCGGCCTTAAGCGAGCTAGTGTGCTCCAAGTGGTGTTGCGGCATCACGAGAGATAGGACAAGTGTGTCCTTGTATTGGAGATCCAGTGGGATCAACAATAGTGGAAATCCTTCAAGTGTGAAGGCGGGGACATAGAGCGTGGCTCGAACCTCGGAAATATATCGTCGTGTTTGCGTTTGCTCAAATTTCTCTAAACTCAAACTCTCTTTATTGCTTGCACTATTTATTGTCTTTTATCTTGCAAGCATTTTAATTTGAGCTAATTGTTAAGTAGATTTTTAATTCCGCATTATTGCCATATTTCATATAGCCATCACCTATTCACCCCTCCTCTAGGTGATTTCCGTATTTTCTTTTCTTTTTAGATTATATATTAGGGCTGAGAGATTCAGAGAGAGATAGAGAGGGATTGATGTAATAGATGGTGACAATCTA
Source organism: Agave tequilana (assembly GCA_038442645.1). NCBI lineage: Eukaryota > Viridiplantae > Streptophyta > Magnoliopsida > Asparagales > Asparagaceae > Agave > Agave tequilana. The sequence goes on along the minus strand of JAVJIF010010543.1, from coordinate 51,362 downwards.
TGTAAATGTGCCTCATTTCTTCTCTACTGTAATCTTCTTCATCTTCTACATGTTGCTTGGCTAACTTTTCTTCTTCTCATGGCAATCTAACTACTAACCACTAACCATCTAACCACTTACTTGATAATTGATTGCTAAAATGAAAGAACAATCAATGAGTTTAAGAATTTATCGTGTAGCTTGTGGCTAACGGGTCGTGTCCACGAGGAAGAATACGATGGAAGCTTTTCGGTGAATCATTTAAAAACAAAGAATTGTGTTCGTTTTTTAATTGAAAAGAGAATGGAAAGAAAGAGATGATTAAATGAGAAATTGCAACTTTAGAAAAGGCTTTGGAGAAGGTGATTTAAAACAGTTCAAAGATTGTTTTGTTGATTATAATAATGAAGCAAATCTGGGCTCACTATCTCACTACTTAATTGTTCATTCTTCTATTAAAATCTTAAGTGCCTCAAAGTGATCATAGGCAAAACTTAAAGTTGATTTTTAGAAAGTTTAAAGTAAAGCACATAAGATAGTTGGAAGAGTTTAGTCTTTTCTTCGAGAAATCGTTTAGAATTGAATATTAAATCATCAAGCGTGAAGAAGGAAGAATGAAGTAAAAACAATTCAATAAACGTTCATGAAAGAAGTGAGAGTTTAACAATCCAAACCCATCCTCATGTGCCTTCAATAACACTTTCAAAAAGAAAGGCTTTAAGTAAGGCATACAAATGATTCATTGGGTCTTTTTCTTTTAAAAACAGAAGAGAAGAAGAACAAGAGAAAGTTACAATAGCGAGCCCAGAAAATCGTTTTAGTTGCCCATGGAAAAAGAAGAAGAAAGCATAGAAATAATGCAAACCATACTGTACTACGAGTGGAAGAAAACGCGGCTCGACTCTTGTATTGATGTCACTTCAATCTTTAAGTACAAGCACTCAATTCCTCTCTCTCACAAGTTTTGATACTAGACTACAAATTAAAAAATAAGATTACAACTTTTGTGCTAGCTAACAAATAACCTAAATCTTTAGAAAATAAACACAAATTCTAATCCTAGTCTTCGCTACATTTTTCTTTGCTGAAACCAGTATTTATAAGGAAAAAACCAAAGGGGAGGATCCCGAAAAGATTGGGGGAGCAAACGCTCCCCCAACAACCTCTACTTGGCCGCAGAAACGCGGCTTAGGGCGCGTTTCCGCGGCCCTGGTGTGGCCAGGTCGCCACACCCAATTGGGGGAGAACTCTGGTTTGTTGTATTTTCCGTATCTTCTTCTGGTTTTCTTATTTCTGCTCCAAAAGTTAACGATTGTCTTTGATTATGTGGCTTCAACCGCTTGATTCAGGGAGGATTCTTCTCAACCTCTTGATATGCTAAGATTTTGCCCTGATTTCTTCATTTCGAATTTATTCTGAATTAAATCAGAATTTGGTAGGCTTTTGGGCTTGTTTCTCTTTTCTTTCTTTTAGCACTTGGGCCTACATTTAACAAAGAAAAAGAAGACTTATTAATAGGATTTATTAGCTAAAAAGTATTGTAAGGTGATAATGTAAATGCAATATATGTGACTAATCACACCCCACACTTATCTTTTGCTCGCCCTCAAGCAAAACATCTAAACTATACTAAGGCTTATTAGACCACTTTCGCAGGTCACTCGATTGCACTGAGCACGTGCAAAAAGCCGTTAAACCTCTAGGTTACCCCTAGAGGACGAGTTTTGTCTCGTGAGGGTTTTTAGTGAATTGCACCCACAAAATCCAAAAAGAAAGAGAAAAAAGTTAGTATTTTCGAAAAGCATTTTGAAAAGATAAAATATTTAAAGTATATTTGTAAGGCTTTAAGTAATCTATAAGTTATAAGAATATCAAATTTTTCATTCCTAAACTTAGTCTCTATTCAAAAACATGTCATCAATTAAAGTAAGGAGTTAAATTATCTTCTCATCAAGTCTATTAATTTACCCTGAGTCGTATGCACCATCGTGACTGTGAAGTTGACTAAGGTTCTTTAACATTAACTTCTATGCCTTATATGTTTGGTGAAATTTATTCCTCAATTTCATTAGGCTTTCTAATTTGCCTATGTAACGAACATTCAGTCGGTGACACCCAAACCGGACAGTTTTAGGGCACCAGGTGAGAAAACACCCCTAAGGACTTAAACACTCGAGCAGATAAGGCCACGAAATCAAGGTTTTTATTTATACGATGTACCCCTTTTAGGCGTGAATACTTATGCTTCATGAGGCATAAATACCCAGCTTAATCAGAGGATTTATATACACATTTTTTTTCAAACTTATCTAATTATCTTTTGCATAAATACTAAGGCTTGCTTAGGCCAAAGCACCTAGCTAATCAATAATTAGACTTGTTTTTTTTTTCTTTTTCATAATATATTTTTTATAAGGCATAAGAGTCTCTGTTTTTAAACCCTAAGTGTGTAAGTGTATTTAATGTGCATATGTCATCAAGGTAAATATCAAGACTAAATTACTTTCACAAATTTTCTTCCTAATCCTAAACATCAAACAAGTCATCTTATTTTGACCAAGTGTAAGAAATCCTAATTATGATTTTCCTATTCCTTAAAATTAACTTAATTTCTTACAAAAAATATATCAAAATATTATTCTAACCTTTCAAAAAGTTTTTTTTTTATTATATATATATATATATATATATATATATATATATATATATATATATATATATATATATACAATTTTTTTTTCTTTCAAGTTATAGTAGTCATCATGTTAGAACCCTCCCCCACACTTATCTCATGCATTGTCCCTAATGTATGAAAGAAATGTATACATGTATGAAATGAGATGTAAAAGAGGTGCATATATTATACAGAAATATGTACAACATCATGTTTCTCCCACACCTAGACCTTTTTCGGTCTTATCCCTCGAGCTCTCTTCCCATCATTCCAATGGGTCCTCTTTATAGGGCACAGTGGGGAGGCTAATTGTTTTGTCATTTTAGCTTTGTGCCTCCCCAGTCTCACTTTCTTTAGGTGTTTCTTCCTCATATTGCTACAATCATTATTAAAAAATTTGTCACCACCACCCTTCTCATTTGGAACTTCTTCATTATGAATGCCTAGGAATTATAACTCAGTTCCATATATCTCCTCAAAGCTTAGGTCAATACTTTCCCTTAGAGATGTGCAATTAACCAAAAGATCCCTAGTTGGTTCATCCAAACACATGAGTTCTTCGAAAAGGTTTTCAAAGAGTATGTCAATTGGAGGTTCTTGAATTATATCCTTATGCGATACATTATTGGTTCGCTTATCGAAAGTGAAGATATTCAAATCAATTTTCCCCTTTTTAAAGGGTACTCTAACATTAGGATCTTCGACATCAAGATAATCACATTCATTTTTAAATAATTCATTCAGAAATAGCGACTCATCTTCTAAATCTTCACTCTCTTCATCACAATTGTTTTCAACAAAGTTCACCTCAAATGTTTGATCTCTTATCTTACGAGGTTATTTTTCTAGGTTAAAGACATTGAATTCTCTAGTCATGTCCTCAAAAGTTAACCTCGTGGATCCATTCCTACAATTGATGATGGCATTGGTAGTAGAAAGGAATGGTCGCCCTAGGATAACAGGAGTTTGAGCCCTATGATTGGAGTTAGACACAGGTTGCGTCTCAAGAACTATGAAATCAACAAGGTAAATAAACTCCCCAACCCGGATAAGGACATCATTAATCTCCCCTTTTGGAACTTTCACTGAACGGTCATCCAGTTGGAAAGTGACTCGAGTTGGACTAAGATCGCTCAACCCGAGTTGTTGATAAACTGAGAATGGAAACAAGTTGATACTTGCCCCCAAGTCAAGAAGTGCACGACTAATCTCGGCTTGTCCTATTGTGCAAGCAATGGTTGGACTACCTGGATCCTTGTACTTGACAGGGATCGGACCCGATAGTAGCTCACTAATGTTAGTGGCTAAGAAGACCTTTTTTGGTACATTAGTCTTCTCTTCTTGGTGCACATGTCATTAAGAAACTTAGTATAAGATGGGACTTGTTGGATAGCATCAAGAAGTGGCACATTTATCTTCACTTGATTAAAGATCTCAATTATCTTATCCATGTGTGGATTTTGCTTATTTTTCAGCCTATTAGGAAATGGTGCTATAGGCTGGTGCACATGACTGGTTGACTTATCTTTTTCAGATTCAACAAATTTAGGAGGGGTGGGATTAGTTGAGGTGGATGCTGACGTGTGATTGTGCTGACTAGGATTTGGTGGTGTTGACACTTTGTTATCAACTTTCTTTCCCGATCTCAATGTATGAACAACATTACATTGATTCAGTGATTGATCCTCAACCAAATGAGCTTGTTGTGAATTCCTAGGATTCATAATTGGTTGACTGGCAAGGTACCCTTTTGCCTCTCATGTTGTGGGTTGGCTAACTGGCTCATTTGACCCTCTAGCCTCTGTATTGTTTGCATGAGAGAATCTTGGTTCTTCATGTACCTTTCCATATTTTTCTTTAAATCATTCATTCTCCTTTCAAGTTGAGGATTCTGTAAGGAAGATGGTGGAGCTTGGTTGGGAAAATTTTGTTAATAATTTGAAAAATTGTTGGGAGAATTGTGAGGGTCATTGGATAAGTTGGGTTGATGATTGGAAGAATTATTGGAATGATGGTAGTGGTTTGACCGTGGGTGGTCATTATTTTGTTGGCTCCATGAGAAATTGAGGTGATTTCTCCAGCCAGGATCGTACGTTGGAGCGTAAGGATCATTGTTCGGCCTTGAGAAGGCCACATTCATCGGTTCAGAAAAATATTGGTGAGCTTAAAATACAGGACACTCCTCAAACACATGATTCATGGCCTGACAGTAAGTACAACCCGGAGTTGGAACTTGGTTCGGGCTGACTTGATTGACTGGACTTGGTTTCTTAGTTTCTAGAGCTTCCAGTCTTCTCGCTAGGTTAGCTAACTTAGCCTTGTTAGCTATGGATGATTCAATCTAATGGAGACCTCCTTTTAAAGAGATAGAGTTAGGATTTCTAGAGCTTTCACTAGTAGGTTCCCATTGATGGTCTTTTCAGTTAGATTCTCATATAAATCCCATCCTTCATGCTCATCCTTCTGCAAGAATCCCCTTGGCACATGCTTTCTAAGAGGGTCTTGGTCGAGTAGTCTAAACCGTCATAAAGAATTTGGCATTGTCGTCATTTCTCTATTCTATGATGAGGACATTGGACAAGGAGGACTTTGAAGTGTTCAAAGTACTTCCAAAACGGTTCACTAGGTTCTTGCTTGAATTGCATGATGTTCTTCTTAACGAGAGCGGTCTTGTGGATTGGATAGAATTTCTTCAAGAAGACCTTGATGAAACCATCCCAAGATGTGATAGAGCCGACCGCTAAGGTGTAGAGCCATTTCTTGGCTAGGTCCTTATGAGCAAATGGGACAAATCTTAACCTAATAGCATCATCTGCAAGATGTGGGATTTTCATCATTAAGCATACTTCCTCAAATTCTCTTATGAAGAAATAAGCATCTTCGAACTCTAAGCCATGGAACTTAGGGAGTGTATTGATGAACTGTGGCTTAAGCTCAAAGTTGTGTTCACCAACCGATGGAAGTTGGATGCAGGATGGAAGTGATGTTCTAATGGGATAAAACCTATCCTGCAAAGATGTCGGTCGATCCATAACCGAATCTGGTCTTGTTTCGAACTTGGGTGGTGATGTGTTTCTAGTTAACCTTGATGAATTAGGGTCTCTTGACCACACTTGCATACACAAACACAATCACAAACAAGTTCACCAATAGTCAAGAAAAGAAAACAACCAAGCCTAGTCTAAGGTAACCTTAACCTAGACAACTCCTAACTGGTTGATTGTCCACAGGAGGTATAATGTAGACTTTGACCACAAGCTAATCAGCCAGGTCAGGGCAAGATTGGTGGGAGGTTATCCATCAAAGACGTTCCTTAATTAAGTAACCACCAATCTTCGGGCTTTCGGCCCTTAATCCCTTTCCTAGACACTGATTCGGCAGGAGTCAAGTTCCAACACTTTACCCCCTTAGGATAATCTCCTAATGAGTTCGAGATGTCCCTAGGGCCAACGTCTATCAGATTTTACTTAGGCTTAGGTTGTGCGTTCTTGGAGATGGTTTATGGGCTAAGAAAGGGTAATGACTTTCCCAACTTATCTTGACTTAAATTTTGCCCTTAGAATTAATTTGTGCAAAGTGTGCAAGATATAGAAAAGTAGCATTCAAAAGCAAATATCACCCAAGAATGTTTCCTAAACTATATGCTATGCATACATACCTTGTCTCCAGCTCTCTTCAACAGTAATTGTAAAGTAAACGTAATTAGACAAATGCCTAGAATGCAAGTCTAAACATTTTTTAAGCAATTATCAATCACTCAAATTACTGTTGGATTAAAACAGGGATGGTGGATAGCAGAAATAGCAAAAAAATAACGTACAAAAACTTTATTTTGCGAGCAATATGTCCTGCAAAAAAGAGTTTTAGTAGTCCAATGAAAGTTTAAACTTTTGCAACGCAATTTCTTGAAATTCCGTTTCCTACTTTCGAGAGTAGGGGCACAGAATTTGCAAGTCTTCTCTTGCAAAGCTTGAATGCTAGATCCAAATCTTCAAGTCCCTGAAACAACACACAAAACTTGTTAGAAAACAACTACACCGTTCCCTCCCCGGCAACGGTGCCAAAAATTGATTGCTAAAATGAAAGAACAATCAAAGAGTTTAAGAATTTACCGTGTAGCTTGTGGCTAACGGGTCGTGTCCACGAGGAGGAATACAATGGAAGCTTTTCGGTGAATCGTTTAAAAACAAAGAATTGTGTTCGTTTTTTAATGGAAAAGAGAATGGAAAGAAAGAGATGATTAAATGAGAAATTTCAACTTTAGAAAAGGCTTTGGAGAAGGTGATTTAAAAAGGTTCGAAGATTATTTTGTTGATTATAATAATGAAGCAAATCTGGGCTCACTATCTCACTACTCAATTGTTCGTTCTTCTATTAAAATCTTAAGTGCCTCAAAGTGATCATAGGCAAAACTTAAAGTTGATTTTTAAAAAGTTTGAAGTAAAGCACATAAGATGGTTGGAAGAGTTTAGTCTTTTCTTCGAGAAATCGTTTAGAATTGAATATTAAATCATCAAGCGCGAAGAAGTAAGAATGAAGTAAAAATAATTCAAGAGACGTTCATGAAAGAAGTGAGAGTTTAACAATCTAAACCCATCCTCATGTGCCTTCAAGAACACTTTCAAAAAGAAAGGCTTTAAGTAAGGCATACAAATGATTCATTGGGTCTTTTTCTTTTAAAAACAGAAGAGAAGAAGAACAAGAGAAAGTTACAATAGTGAGCCCAGAAAACCGTTTTAGTTGCCCATGGAAAAAGAAGAAAGTATAGAAATAATGCAAACCATACCGTACTACGAGTGGAAGAAAACGCGGCTCGACTCTTGTATGATGTCACTTCAATCTTCAAGTACAAGCACTCAATTCCTCTCTCTCACAAGTTTTGATACTGGACTACAAATTAAATAACAAGATTACAACTTTTGTGCTAGCTAACAAATAATCTAAATCCTTAGAAATAAATAGAAATTCTAATCCTAGTCTTCGCTACATTTTTCTTTGCTGAAACCAGTATTTATAGGGAAAAACCAAAAGGGGAGGATCCCGGGAAGATTGGGGGAGCAAACGCTCCCCCAACAACCTCTACTTGGCCGCTAAAATGCGGCTTGGGCCGCGTTTTCGTGGCCCTGGTGTGGCCAGGTGGCCACACCCAATTGGGGGAGAACTCTGGTTTGATGTATTTCCCGTATCTTCTTCTGGTTTTCTTGTTTCTGCACCAAAAGTTGACGAAACAGCCTTTGATTATGTGGCTTCAACCGCTTAATTCAGGGAGGATTCTTCTTAAACTCTTGATATGCCAAGATTTTGCCCTGATTTCTTCATTTTGAATTTATTCTGAATTAAATCAGAATTTGGTGGGCTTTTGAGCTTGTTTCTCTTTTCTTTCTTTTAGCACTTGGGCCTACATTTAACAAAGAAAAAGAAGACTTATTAATAGGATTTATTAGCTAAAAAGTATGGTAAGGTGACAATGTAAATACAATATATGTGACTAATTAATAATCCACATGAATCTAATAGCCTCACAAGGCCTTGCTCTTGCAAGAGCCATTGATGGCTCATGATGATGGATTCTAACATTCTAACATTTCTAACATCTAACCCACTAACTTGCTAACTTGCAATGTCTTCTTTAATTCATGCTCACCTCTAACCGGTTTTGATGATTTAACAAGTAGCTTGCAACTTGTTAGTGGTATGGATGTGTTGTTTAAATGTAGAAGATCAATTTTATGGACCATGCTTTGTATCGTCTCTTGAAGCCTAGGATTAGTCATGGCCAAGGATCCATGTGAGGCAACTATCACTAAGAGGTTAGCATGGTTAGTGGAGTAATTGGTAGTTAGTAGCCATGAGTTTTAGTTTACATTGTTTTGAAAATTATTTCCAAAATCCTTTTCTCATTTTTCTATCGATATTTTCACCATCCTCTTAGTTCACCTTTTTTTCATCTTTCTTTTCAATTTTGTTTTCCAAACCACTTCTTATTTTGTTTCCACATCGTTGTTTTCATCGCTCTCCTCACCTCTCACATTCTGGATTTCCTTTCATTTTCTTTTTCTAATTCTTTAACAAAGAAGAACTGTTAACATAAAACGTGAATAAAAACTGTTAATGCTTCTATCGCTTCCCGTACCTGTGGATTCGACCCGTTGAGCCAGTGCTATAATGGAAGTATCGAGGGAACATAAGCACATATGAGATTTTACGTAGATTTCATAAAAACACACATTTTTGAGTGCTAGTTTCGCCCCGATCAAATTTTTGGCGCCGTTGCCGGGGAACGGGAATAGTTTTGATGTCACGTTTTTGTTAACATTTTCTTCTCTATTTTGGTGTGTAGGACAATCTTTACAGGTGCTTAACATTTCAGAATAAACACTAGCTTTGCATCTCGCTGCTCTAGAAAGCAGGGACCCAGCTTTCAAAGAACCGCCGCGCAAACGTGACTTTTATCGCGAAAACGCGGCCATTTTGTAATCATTGTATATCTTGTTGTGCTGGGATGTGTTCATTGTAATAGCTAGTGGATCTGTATTGATCTGTATTATTACTTTCTTGTTTTGATTGCCTACACACCACAATAAACTAAAGAACTAAAATACGGTATTTGGACGCTTTTAAAACGGTTTAGACATTTACATTTAGGCACTTGTCAATTCAATTCTAATATACTGTATTTTGTTCTGTTGTTGTGATCTAGATTGAGGTGTACATATGGCATTGCATATAGCATAGGACAAATACGTGGGTGATTTACTCGCTTTGTGTTATACTCTTGTCTATATTGCACATTTGCACAAATTGAACTTAAGGGTATAACCCAATACAAGATAAGGTGAGGATTTCATCATCCTTCCTTAGCCCAAAAACCACCTCCCCACTCACACAACTCAAGCCCTAATAAAAATTGTTAGACGTTGGCCTCTAGGGACATCTCAGACTCATTAAGAGATTGACCGAGGGTGGAACTTGTTTTAAATCTTACTCTTGTGAAATCGGTGTCTAAGGTTAGGGATTAAGAGGTTACACCTCGAAGATACCGTGGTTTGGCGTAATTAAGGCCCGTTACTTACGCACGGATACCTCCCACCGTATTTTGCCCCTACTTGGCCGATTAGCATGTGGTCAGATTCAAGCAACAACTTCCCCTGGGTAATCGACCAGTTAGGAGTCGTCTAGGCCTAGGTCAACCGTACTATAGGATTGGTTTTGATTTTCTTTCTTTTTGTTTGTTGTTTGATTTTTCTTTTTTGTTTGTGATTGTTTGTGAAATGAAATTCAACAATAATAATTCTTTCAATCCTAATAAGAATCCATATTTCACACCAACCCCATTCAATTCAGATAATTCCAACCCAGTTTTTCACAATATGAACAACTAAATACACCGGGTTGGCCTTATCTGAATCAATACAACCCATACCCACATTCTTATGACTATAATTTCCAAAATAATTTCAACTCGTCACAGAGTCAATGGGGATTCACCTCCCCTAAGTTAAATTTTCAACCTCCTTGTCCATCTTGTCCACAATTTACACAATATTCATTCCCCGATTTCGCTTCCTATACTTCTTTTTCTGGACCTCCCATTGAAGAAAAATCTGAGATAGAAAAGAGTATCGAAGCCAATTTACAAGAGGTCGAGCGACAACTTTAGAAAATGATGGCCTCTCCAATTCCACAGTATTTTCAAGAGTCTTACTCAGTTCCACCTCCTCATAATGAATAACCATCTGCCTGGGGAACGAGTAAGGAATTCTTGCGTCAGTCCGAACAACAATCAAATCTGATGGACTCACGATTTCACCACAATTTCCAAAACAAATCTCCATCTTTTCATGCCCAGTCGCAACAAAACGATGAACCCATCGACTATGAAAAGATGCTTGAAATCATGACTCAAGCTTAAATTGCTCATAATCATGACATAGATATGATGGTCAAAAGTCTTCATTCTCATCCTTTGACCATTCCTGATGTCACTAACCATTCTGTTAGAGCCAAAGAGTCATGTTGTTTTGAAAATCAAGATTCAATTTCAGCACATCCACCTGAACTTGTCAAAAATCCCATTGATATTTTGGCAAGTTATCCTTTTCTCGAAATTGAGCTTGAGCATGAATATGATCCTGAACTTCCACTTGGTAATTCAATTTTACTTCCTGATTCAATATTGACTGAGGTACTTTTACCTGAATTCAGGCCTTTTCCCGACTTAGTATTGGATCCTGTACCAGTCCATTGTGAAATTGAATCACCAATCTTTTATGATCATCATATTGAACTTGACCAATTTCATACTTCTGAAAGTCCCATTGATAAATTGGCAAGTTCTCATTTTTATGAAATTGAACTCAATGAGGAATGTGACTTCGATTCTCAAATTGGTAATCCAGTTCAAATTCCTGAATCAATACGCAGCCCAATGGTGGGGCCACACGTCGATTTTTGACGCGTGGCCCCATTTCGTCTTCCAGAGACTTCCTATGCCTATAAATACTCCTGCATAGGGCCAAAGCGCAAGCAGTTTTCATTTTTAGGAGTAGTTTTTGATTTTTTCTATGTTTTACTGTAATGTAGATAGGTGTTCTTCATTTCATTTATTTTGTATTTTCTTTTCTTTTTAGATCATGTATTAGGGCTGAGAGATTCAGAGAGAGATAGAGAGGGATTGATGTAATAGATGGTGACAATCTATGTAAAGGTGCCTCCTTTCTTCTCTGTTGTAATCTTCTTCATCTTCTACATGTTGCTTGGCTAACTTTTCTTCTTCTCATGGCAATCTAACTACTAACCACTAACCATCTAACCACTTACTTGATAATCCACATGAATCTAATAGCCTCACAAGGCCTTGCTCTTGCAAGAGCCATTGATGGCTCATGATGATGGATTCTAACATTCTAACATTTCTAACACCTAACCTACTAACTTTCTAACTTGCAATGTCTTCTTTATTTCATGCTCACCTCTAACCGTTTTGATGATTTAACAAGTAGCTTGCAACTTGTTAGTGGTATGGATGTGTTGTTTGAATGTAGAAGATCAATCTTATGGACCATGCTTTGTATCGTCTCTTGAAGCCAAGGATTAGTGATGGCCAAGGATCCATATGAGGCAACTATCACTAAGAGGTTAGCGTGGTTAGTGGAGCAATTGGTAGTTAGTAGCCATGAGTTTTATTTTACTTTGTTTTGAAAATTATTTTCAAAATCCTTTTCGCATTTTTCTATCGATGTTTTCACCATCCTCTTAGTTCACCTTTGTTTCATCTTTCTTTTCTATTTTGTTTTCCAAACCACTTCTTATTTTGTTTTCACATCATTGTTTTCATCGCTCTCCTCACCTCTCACATTCTGAATTTCCTTTCATTTTCTTTTTTTAATTCTTTAACAAAGAAGAACTGTTAACATAAAACGTGAATAAAAACTGTTAATACTTTTATCGCTTCTCATCCCTGTGGATTTGACCTATTGAGGTAGTGCTATAATGGAAGTATCGAGGGAACATTAGCATATACGAGCTTTTACATAGATTTCATAAAAACACACTTTTTTGAGTGCTAGTTTCGCCCCGATCACAAACCATCTCCAAACACAAACAACTTAAGCCTAAGTAAAATCTGATAGACGTTGGCCTTAGGGACATCTCAAACTCACTAGGAGATTATTCTAAGGGGGAAGGTGTTGGAATTTGACTCCTGCCAAATCAGTGTCTAGGAAGGGGATTAAGGGCCGAAATCCCGAAGGTTGGTGGTTACTTAATTAAGGAACGTCTTTGACGGATAACCTCCCGCCAATCTTGCCCTGACCTGGCTGATTAGCTTGTGGTCAAAGTCTACATTATAACTCCTGTGGACAATCAACCAGTTAGGAGTTGTCTAGGTTAAGGTTACCTTAGACTAGGCTTGGTTGATTACTCTTGTTGACTGTTGGCAAACTTGTTTGTGATTGTGATTATGTTTGTGTATGCAAGTGTGGTCGAGAGACCCTAACTCATCTAGGTTGACTAGAAACACATCACCACGCAAGTTTGGACAAAGACCTGATCCGGTTATGGCTCAACCAACATCATTGCAGGATAGGTTCTATCCCATTCGAACCTCACTTCCATCTTGCATTCTACTTCCATCGGTTGATGAATACAATTTTGAGCTCAAGTCTCAATTCATCAACACACTCCCCAAGTTTCATGGCTTAGAGTCCGAAGATGCTTACTTCTTCATAAGAGAATTAGAGAAAGTATGTCTAATGATGAAAATCCAACACCTTGTAGACGATGCTATTAGGTTGAGATTTGTCCCTTTCGCTCTTAAGGAATTAGCAAAGAAATGGCTTTACAGCTTAGCGGCCGGTTTTATCACATCTTGGGATGGTTTCATCAAGGTCTTCTTGAAGAAATTCTATCCAATTCATAAGACCGCTCTCATTAGGAAGACCATCATGCATTTCAAGTAAGAACTGAGTGAACCGTTCTGGAGGTACTTTGAACGCTTTAAAGACCTTCTTGTCTAATGTCCTTATTATGGAATAGAGAAATGGCGACAATGCCAAATTCTTTATGACAGTTTAGACTATTCTACTAAAATCCTCTTAGAAAGTATGTGCCTAGGGGGATTCTTGCAGAAGGATAAAAATGAAGGATGGGATTTGTATGAAAACCTAGCTGAAATGACCATCCAATGGGAACCTACTAGTGAAACCTCTAGGAATCCAAACTCTATCTCTTCAAAAGGAGGTCTCCATTTTATCGAATAATCCATAGCTAATGAGGCTAAGTTAGCGAACCTAGCAAGAAGACTGGAAGCTTTAGAAACTAAGAAACCAAGTCCAGTCAATCAAGTCAGCCCAAACCAATTTTCAACTCCGGGCTGTACTTACTGCCAAGCCATGAATCATGTGTTCGAGGAGTGCCCTGTGTTTCAGGCTCAACAACAATACCATGAACAGATGAATGCGGCCTTTTCAAGGCCGAACAATAATCCTTACGCACCAACGTACAATCCTGGCTGGAGAAATCACCCTAATTTCTTATGGAGCCAAAATAACAATGACCACTCACGATCAAATCATGCTAGCCACTTCCATCATGCCAATAATTCTTCCAATCATCACCCCAACTTTTCTAATTTCCATAATAATTCTCCCAACCATCCACCTAACTTTTCAAACTATCAACAAAACTTTCCCAACGAAGCTCCACAATCCTCCTTCTAGAATCCTTAACTAGAAAGGAGAATGAGTGACTTTGAGAGAAACATGGAAAGATACATGAAAAAATAAGATTCTCTCATGCAAACTATACAGAGGTTAGAGGTTCAAATCAACTAGCCACTCCACAGAATGAGAGACAGAAGGGTACCCTGCCTAGTCAGCCAATAACCAATCCTAGGAATTCTCAACAAGCTCATTTGGTTGAGGATCAATCATTAAATCAATGTAATGTTGTTCATACATTGAGGTCAGGAAAGAGAGTTGATAATCAAGTGTCAACGCCAACCAATCCCATTCAGCACAACCACAATCAAGCATCCACCTTATCTAATCTGAATCCTTCCAAATCTTACGAATCTGAAAAAGATAAGTCAACCAGTCAAGTGCACCAGCCTTTAGTACCATTTCCAATAGCTAAAAAATAACAAGCAAAATCCACACATGGATAAGATAATTGAGATATTTAATCAAGTGAAGATAAATATGCCACTTCTTGATGCCATCCAACAAGTCCCTTCCTATGCTAAGTTTCTTAAAGACATGTGCACCAAGAAGAGAAGACTAATGTACCAAAAAAGGTCTTCTTAGCCACTAACATTAGTGAGCTACTATCAGGTCCGATCCCTATCAAGAACAAGGATCCAGGTAGTCCCACCATTGCCTACACAATAGGACAAGCCGAGATTAGTCGCGCACTTCTTGACTTCGGGGCAAGTATCAACATGCTTCCATTCTCAGTTTATCAACAACTCGGGTTGGGCGATCTTAGTCCAACTCGAGTCACTATCCAACTGGCTGACCGTTCAGTAAAAGTTCCAAAAGGGGAGATTAATGATATCCTGATCCGGGTAGGGGAGTTTATTTACCCTGTTGATTCCATAGTTCCGGAGACACAACATGTGCCCAACTCCAATCATAGGGCTCAAACTCCTGTTATCCTAGAGCGACCATTCTTCGCTACCGCCAATGCCATCAGCAATTGTAGGAATGGGTCTACGAGGTTAACCTTTGGAGACATGACTAGAGAAGTTAATGTCTTCAATCTAGGAAAACAACCCCGCGATGTTGAGGACCAAACATTTGATGTCAACCTAATTGAGAACTTAACAAGTGAACATATGGAAGAATTGGAACTAGAGACTGAGTGTGACTTCGGGTTAGAGTCTGACGACTTTAATCTTTATCAGGTTGTAGATTCTGATGTGAATTGGGCCTCGAACCCTATTTCACCAATAATGGAGCCAACAAATTTGACTAGTCCTTCCAGTGAGCCTTCCTCTTCCTTAAAATTGAAAGCCTTACCTGCGCATCTCAAGTACGTCTATCTTGGCGAACAAGAGACCTTTCCTGTCATCATTGCCTCCCATTTAAATGACGGGGAAGAATAAGATCTTAAAGAAATTCTAAAAAAACATAGGAAAGCCATTGGTTGGACTATGACTGATATAAAGGGATTAAGTCTGACCATCGTTCAACATCGCATTCATCTCACTGAAGATGCCACACCTAAAAAAGACCCGCAGCATAGGTTAAACCCTATAATGCAAGAGGCTGTTCATGCTGAAATTGTAAAACTCTTAAAAAATGAGATAATTTATCCCATTTCGGATAGCCAATGTGTCAGTCCTGTCCATGCGGTTCTAAAGAAATCTGGTTTCACCGTAGTGAAAAATGAGAACAAAGAGTTGGTCCAAACTCGACTTCCCACAAAGATCCGAGTATACATTGACTATAGGAAGCTTAATGCTACAACTCGTAAGGACCATTTTTCACTTTCCTTCATTGATCAAATGCTTGAACGTTTGGCTGGTCACGAGTATTACTATTTCTTGGACGGTTACTCGGGGTATAATCAGATCCCTATTGCTCCTGAGGACCAAGAAAAGACTATGTTCACATGTCTATTTGGGACATTTGCTTATCGTCGAATGCCTTTCGGCTTATGCAATGCCCCAGCAACGTTTCAACGTTGCATGTTGAGTCTTTTCTCTGAT
Organism: Agave tequilana; assembly: GCA_038442645.1. Taxonomy (NCBI): domain Eukaryota; kingdom Viridiplantae; phylum Streptophyta; class Magnoliopsida; order Asparagales; family Asparagaceae; genus Agave; species Agave tequilana. The sequence continues at coordinate 35,499 of JAVJIF010010543.1, read as the reverse complement.
ATGGTAGAATGATTCTTAGAGATCTTTATGGATGATTCTCCATCTACGGAGATTCATTCACTCAATTTCTCCACAACTTAGAACTTGTCCTTCAACATTGTGCTGAGAAAAATCTGACACTGAATTGGGAGAAATGCCACTTCATGGTAAAACATGGAATTGTCTTGGGTCATGCAATCTCCAAGAAAGGAATTGAAGTGGATATAGCAAAAATTGAGGTTATTGCAAAGCTTCCCATGCCCAAATGCGTTAAGGACATTAGATCCTTCTTAGGACACGCCAGTTTTTACCGAAGATTTATCAAGGATTTTAGCAAGATTGCTAGGCCTTTGACTAATCTGTTAACTAAGGACGTGTCCTTCACTTTCGATGCTGAATGTATGAATTCTTGGGAGAAGCTTAAGAGAGAACTTATTTATGCACCAATCATATCTGCACCGGATTAGTCTAAGCCGTTCGAAATCATGTGCGATGCTTCTGATTTTGCCATGGGCGCTGTCCTAGGACATTGCATTGATAACAAGCAGCATGTGATTTACTACTCTAATAGGAGTCTCAATGATGCTCAATTGAACTACACTACAGCTGAGAAGGAATTCTTGGTAGTAGTGTTTGTCTTAGAGAAATTTCGTCCCTACATACTAGGGTCCAAAACCACCATTTTCACCGATCATTCTGCACTTAGGTACCTCATGATGAAGAAGGACGCCAAGGCCCGACTCATTCGTTTGGATCATCCTTCTTCAAGAATTTGATCTTGAGATTCGAGATAAAAAGGGCGTAGAAATGTCGTTGCTGACCATCTCTCACGAATCCCTAATTCTCTATGCAACGAATTACCCATAAATGAGGATTTTCCTGATGAAAATCTCTTAGCTATCTCTAGGGAACCTTGGTTTACTGATATAGTAAATTACTTAGTCACAAACTAAACTCTGTCTTATTGGTCTAAAATGATATATACTAGTTCTTATCCCAAGTCCGGTATTTCTTTTGGAGGAACCGTATCTTTAGGTACTGTTCTGACCAAATTATTAGGAGATGCATTCCCGATGAGGAGGTTAAGAGTGTTCTGTCCTTTTGTCACGAACTTGAGTGCGGTGGATACTTTGGTTCCCCGCAAGACTGCTATAAAAGTGCTACAAAGTGGGTTCTATTGGCCCACTTTGTTCAAAGATGCTTATGAATTTTGCAAGACATGCCCTAGATGTCAGATGGTAGGAAGGATCTCAAAACGAAATATGATGCCCCTCAACCCAATTCTAGAAATAGAACTCTTTGATGTTTAGGGCATCGACCTTATGGGTCCATTTCCTAATTCATTTGGAAACCAATACATATTAGTTGCTGTGGATTATGTGTCCAAGTGGGTAGAAGCCATTCCTTATAAAACTAATGATAACAAAGTTGTAATAAAGTTTTTAAAAGAGAACATTTTTTCATGCTTTGGAACCCCTCGTGCTATCATCAGTGATAATGGCACTCACTTTTGCAATAGATCCTTTGAAGCTCTTATGCTAAAGTATGCCATAACTCACAAGTTGTCCACACCTTATCATCCTCAAACCAGTGGGCAGGTTGAGGATTCCAATAGACAAGTCAAGCTTATCTTAGAGAAAACTGCGAACTAAAACCGGAAAGATTCTAGGAATGTCTCCTTATAGGTTAGTCTATGGTAAAGCTTGTCACCTGCCCATTGAGTTAGAGCACCGGGCCTTATGGGGAAATCAAGCAGTTGAATTTTGACTTGACTAAGGCCGGTGACCTTCGGAAGTTACAAATTTCTGAATTAGAGGAGTTAATAAATGAGGCCTATGAAAATGCTAGGATCACTAAAGATAGAATTAAGATTTTTCGTGATAAACTCATCATAAGAAAAACCTTTGTCCCTGGATAAAAAGTCTTACTCTATAATTCTAGGCTTCATCTTTTTCCAGAAAAATTAAAATCAAGATGGACTGGGCCATTTGTTGTAAAAACCATGTTTCCACACGGTGCAGTTGAGATCAGCGACACCAAGAATGGAAATGACTTTAAGGTAAATGGTTAACGCCTTAAACCTTTCTTGGAATCGGTACCGGTAAATGAAACGGCTATGGGTCTTTTTGATCCCGTGTATCGGTAACTTTCCGCTTTTCCATTTTATTTTATGCATCTATACATTTCTTTCATACATTGGAGACAATGCATGAGATAAGTGTGGGGGAGGGTTAACATGACTAATATAACAATAACAAAAAAACAAAAAAAAAAGGAAAAAATATAACCCAAAAAAAAACTTTTTGAAAGGTTAGAACAATATTTTGATATATTTTTTTGTAAGAAATTAAGTCAATTTTAAGGAATAGAAAAATCATAATTAAGATTTCTTATAACTGGTCAAAGTCAGATGACTTGTTTGATTTTTAGAGTTAGGAAGAAAATTTGTGAAAGTAATTTAATCTTGATATTTACCTTGATGAAATATGCACACTAAATACACTTACACACTTAGGGTTTAAAAATAAAGACTCTTATGCCTTATAAAAAAAATATATGTATGAAAAAAAAAAACAAATCTAATTATTGATTAGCTAGGTGCTTTGGCCTAAGCAAGTCTTGGTATTTATGTAAAAGATAGTTAGATAAGTTTGAAAATATATATATATATATATATATATATATATATATATATATATATAAATCCTCTGATTAAGCTTGGTATTTGTGCCTCATGAAGCATAAGTATTCACGCCTAAAAGGGGTACATTTTATAAATAAAAACCTTAGTTTCGTGGCCTTGTCTGCTCGAATGTTTAAGTCCTTAGGGGTGTTTTCTCACCTGGTGCCCTAAAACTATCCAATTTGGGTATCACTGACTAAAGGCTCATTACATGGGCGGATTAGAAAGCCTAATGAAATTAAGGAATAAATTCTACTAAAAATAAATATAAATAAGGCATAGGAGTTAATGTTAAAGAATCCTTAGTCAAGTTCACAGTCACGATGGTGCATACGACTCAGGGTAAATTAATAGACTAGATGAGAAGTACAATTTGACTCCTTAGTTTGATTGATGACATATTTTTGAATAGAGACTGAGTTTCGGAATGAAAAATTTGATATTCCTATAACTTATAGATTACTTAAAGCCTTACAAATATACTTTAAATATTTTCTCCTTTAAAATGCTTTTCGAAAATACTAACATTTTTTTATGGATTTTGTGGGTGCAATCCACTGAAAACCCTCACGAGACAAAACTCGTCCTCTAGGGGTAACCTAAAGGTTTAACGGCTTGTTGCACATGCTCAGTGCAATTGAGTGACCTGTGAAAGTGGTCTAATAATTGATTAGAATTAGTCTGATGTTTTGCTTGAGAGCAAGCAAAAGATAAGTGTGGGGGTGTGATCAGTGATATATTGCATATACATTGTCACCTTACCATACTTTTTAGCTAATAAATTCTATTAATAAGTCTTCTTCTTCTTTGTTAAATGTAGGCCCAATTGCTAAAAGAAAGGAAAGAGAAACAAGCCTAAAAGGCCACCAAATTCTGATTTAATTCAGAATAAATTCGAAATCAAGGAATCAAGGCAAAATCTTAGCATATCATAGAGGTTGAAAACCAATTGAAAAGAATCCTCCCAAATCAAGCGGTTGAAGCCAACAGTCAAAGGCTGTTTCGTCAAATCCTGGAGCAAAAACGAGAAAACCAGCAGAAGATACGGGAGAATCATCAAACCAGGAGCACCCACCACTTGGGTGTGGCCATCTGGCCACACCAGGGCTGTGGAAATGCGGCCATAGCCACATTTTTATGGCTTTGTTAAAGTTGTTGGGGGAGCGTTTGCTCCCCCAATCTTCCTATGATCTCCCCCCTCTGATTTTTCCCTATAAATACCAGTTTCAACAGAGAAAAAAGGGCGAAGACTAAGATTAGAAATTTTTTTTATACTTTAAGGTTTACGCTCTTTGTTAGGTAGTACAAAAGTTGTATTTTTGTTTTGCAATTTGTAGTTCAGTACAAATACTTGTGAGAGAGGAATTGAGTGCTTGTAACTTGAAAATTGAAGTGACATCAATACAAGAATCGAGCTACATTTTCTTCCACTCATTTTACGGTATGTCTTGCGTTATTTACTTGCATTATTCTTTGTCTTCCAAAAGTAGCTAAATCGGTTTTCTGGGCTCACTACTACTCCTCTCTTTGATCCCTCTTCTTTTCAAATGGTTTTGACAAAATCACCCAATGAATCATTTGCATGCCTAACTTAAGCCTTTCTTCTTGAAAGTGTTCTTGAAGGCACATGAGGATGGGTTTGGATTTTTAACTTCTACCTCTTTTCAAAATGTCTCTTGAACTTGTTTTTATCTTATACTTGAACTTCTTGATGATTTAACATTCAACTCAAGACGATTTCTTAAAGAATAGAATTAATCTTTCAAACCATCTTATGTGTTTTGCTTAAAACTTTCTAGAATCAATCTTAAGTTTTGCCTATGATCAAGTTGAGGCATTAAGATTTTCAAGAGAAGAACATATCATTGAGTAGTGAGATAGTGAGCACAGATTTTCTTCTTCATTAAAAAACAACAAATGACTTTTTAAACTTTATACGAAATTCACCTTTTCCAAGCCTTCTCCAAAGTTGCAATTTCTCTTTTAATCATCTCCCTTCTTTTCATTCTTTTTTCAATTAAAAAACGAGCACAATTCTTTGTTACTAAAAAAAACTCTGAAAGTTTTCATCGCATTCCTCCTCGTGGACACGACCCGTTAGCCCGAATCTACGCGGTAAAATTCTTAACTCTTTAATTTTACAATAAAAAACATGTACTTTAAACTCTTATGATCAGTGAATAATTCAAACTGTACACCATAGAGATAGTGTCTCCACACCTTAAGAACAATGACCACCGTCGCAATCTCCAAGTCATGGTTCGGATAACTCTGCTCATGGATCCGCAACTATCATGACGCATAAGTTATCACTCTCTCTGAGTTTGCATCAAGATTCCTCCAAGTCCCAAAAGAGATGCATCGGTATAGACAACAAAACATTGATTACTGTCAGAATCATCAATACTGGTGTAGTAGTCAATTTTTGCTTCAAAAAATCGAACGCCTCTTAGCATTGAATGCTCTAAATAAACTTCACTCTCTATTTAGTCAAATGGGTTAATAAGGGTACCAATCTTAGAAAAATTTTGAATGAACTTTAGATAATATCTTGCTAACCACAAGAAACTCTGAATCTCTAAAACTATAGTTGGCGGCTGCCAATTTAGCACTGCCTTTACCTTGGATGGATCTACTTCAATCCCATCCTTCAAAATCACATCCTGAGAAATTTGACTTCAGAAAGCCAAAACTCACATTTGCTGAATTTTGCATACAACTGGTGATCTCTCAGAGTCTAAAGTGTAAGTCGAAGATTCTCTTTATGTTTTGTCTCTGAGCGAGAATAGATCAAAATATCATCAATGAAAATGATCAAAAATTGGTCCAGATAAGGATGAAAAATCATATTCATCAAGTCCATAAATATTGTTAGAGCATTAGTCTGCCCAAATGGCATGATTAGGAACTCAAAAACCTTTAAAGAGTCAAGAAACTTGTTTTAGAAATATCAATATCCCTATTATCAAGGCTGAACCTATACAGAAAAATAAAGAGTTTAGAAATGAGAAATAGAAAGTCCTAGGGTTCCCAATAATACTAATATAGCAAGTGGCTATACAGGTCGTGATCCACAAGGAGGGACTGCGATGGAAGCATTTAATTATTCTTCTTAGTTTACTAGAACTAATTAAAATATTTCTTCTTAGTTTTTAGAAAGAAAAGAAAAGAGAAGACATGAATCAAATTTAAGAAGAATAATTAAGTTAGAAGAAAGAATAGAAGAAGATATAGTTGGTATCTTTTAAATTGTCTTTAAAAGAAGAAATTAAAAAGAAAGAAGGAACATTGTTAAAAGTGACTAAGTAAACTCATTAAACATACTTTCCTCCTTGAAGCTTGCTTTACCCCGTATCCGTATCGATGACTTAACTTGACTTGAAGGCTTTCACTGCATGACACATACGATCTTCCCTATTCCAAATTGGTCTGTATTATATCTTCAAAACAAGTGTGTGAGTATAAAATAATACAGAACTTTTACACGTTTAGAAATAGGGATCCATCACTATAAGCCATCAGTGGCACTTACAAGGGCAAGGCATATTCGAGGCTATATGATTCATTTAGGTAAAACAATCAAGTAAGGAAGGTAAATATCAAAAGAACGAAAGAATAAAAATGTAAGCTTAATTAAATAAAGAAAGTATAAAAGAAATGAGAAAATTTACATTGGTGTCACTCTCAATATAACTTTTTCTCTCAATTTCTCTCTTGAATTTCTCTAATCTAAATTACATAAAAACTGAAAATTACATAAGAAATAAAAAGAAAAATCTAAGTTAAGACTAATGCAAAAGGCTAATATAAACTCTCTACTAGTGCGATGCTCGTCTTCCTCTGAATTTTACATTATTTATAGGAAAAATGGAAGTGGCAGAAGCGTCTAAAGATAGCGGGTGCAAATGCTCCGCCAATGACCACATGATTACCGCAGATCCACGGCTTTGGCCATGGATCTGCAGCCTGGATCTAGCCAGTTGCAAGATCTAGGGGGCATGGGGTCCTGATTCTTCTAATATCTCCTTTTATCCATTTGATTTTTCAGTTTGTTTTCTAAATTTGGCGATATCTCTGTTGATCTTTAGTTAACCAAATAAATTCGTATAAATCTGATTTTAACTCTATTTATTTGGTATTATCTTATCTTTCTCCATTGATTATCACTTACAAAAATATACAATAAGACAAGTTAATTGCATAGTTTATTAGAGAATAAATGTAGGAATGTACTAAGAAATAGTGTAATATATGTGTACGATCACACTCCCACACTTTGCTCATCCTCGAGCAAAACAAATAAAAAGTAAAATAGAATAACTTAATCTAATTTACTTTCATAGGAATTATGGTTGCACTTAGCACGTTCAACAAGTCTTTAAACCTCTAGGTTACTCCTAGAGAACCAGTTTTGTCTCGTGAGAGTTTCAGTAAATTACACCCAGAAAATCCATAAATGAAAAACAAAGTGTTAGTGTTTTTGAAAACACATTTTTATAAAGAGAAAACATTTTTAAGTATTCTTGCAAAAAGGAAGTAATCTATAAGTTATAGATTACAAATCTATTCATTCCTAAACTTAGTCTCTATTCAAAAACTTGTTATCAATAAAGGTCAGGATTAAAACTGTTCTCACTTAGTCTTTTATTTTACACCAAATCATATGCACCTTCGGGACTGTAAATGTTTGACTAAGGATTCTTCAATTCTAACTCTTATGCCTTATTTTTACATATTTTGCCGATAATATACCTCTTCTATTAGGCTTTCTAATTTGCCTATGTAACGAGCCTTAGGTCGGTGGCTCTGAAACTGGACGGTCTTAGAGCACTGGGTGAGAAAACACCCCAATGACTTTAAAACTTAAACAAATAGGCCACAAAACTAAAAAATTTATTGATTATATGGACCACTTTTAGGCGTGAATACTTATGCTTTATAAGGAAAAAATATCCATCTTATTCAGAGGATTTTTTTTAAGTATATAATTTATTTTTCTTTTTTTTCTTTTTTAATAAGGCATAAGAATCTTTGTTTTTGAATCCTAAGTGTGTAAGTGTATAAAGTATGCCATATTTTATCAAGGAAAAATTAAGACTCAATTCCTTTCTTAATTTTTTTTCCTAACCCTAGAAATCAAGCAAATAATCTTATTTTTATTAAGTATATTAAACCTTAATTAAAATTCTCCTATTCCTTAAAATTAACTTAATTTCTTAAAAAAGAGGTCAAAATATTGTTTCTCTTTTCAAAAAGTTTTTAAATGTAAAGAAAATATTTTTTATATATTTAAAAAAAAGAAAACTTATGTTAGAACCCTACCCCACACCAATCTCATGCATTGTCCTCAATGTATGAATGAATACATATATGCATGAAAAAGAAGATAGGGAAGGAGGAATGTTACCTCAAAGTGGTGATTCTGGTGGTGGTCAGATTAGGCCAAACGTTGCTACCCAATCTAAATAATATAGAGTTTCAAGAAACCCACCTTTAATAATCTCTTTTCTATTTACATTGTTATTATCCCCAATTTGATTAGGATCATGTAAGATCCTAACATGAAACTTATCCCAGTTATATGATCAATCTTGGAATATCATCTTGGAGTCATATTGGTTTATACCTAGGTCCAACAATGGAATGTGACTCAGTGGAATGGTTGGTTTGGGCTCAAGAGTGGTAGAAATGAAAAATAATACTGACTCAGGAATATAACATAAATCAAGTTTAGGTTCAAGAGTCTGATTCGGTTCAAGAGTTGGGTCCAAATCAAAGAATTTAAATTCACATTCATTTCCCATCAATAGAATATGATTATTCAAAATCAGATGTCATGTTCTAAATTTATGGGTATAAGAATCAATGTTGACTCGAAAATTGGGTCCAAATCGGATAAGGATACCAGAGTCAACATATATTCAAAAATTAGAACTGAATCACAAAGCGGGGGAACATGGTCACATTCACATTCAACTTCAATCTCATTGAATAGAAAACTTGCGAATTTGTCAAAGGATTCATATTGTTCAATTTCAAGATACTATGGTAAAATTGAATCTTGGTTTTCAAAATAACATGAATCTTAGTTCAGATCAATAAGGTTAGAGATAGCAGAATTGGTCAAATAATAATAAGGGAGAGTTTCTTCTTCCCAATAAGTGTTGTTCAATTGACTCTGACAGGTCACATATATTAAATATTCATTATCACATTCTCATACTTATTATATAATAAACTCTACTTTTAATCCTAATTATTGTCTAATTTATATGCAGGCCCATTGCTAAAAGAAAGGAAAGAGAAACGAGCCCAAAAGCCCATCAAAATTCTAATTTAATTCAGAATTAATTTGAAATTAGAAAATCATGGTAGATCATGACAAATCAGAGAAGCTGAAAACCGATCAAAATAAATCTTCCCAAATCAATCAGTTAAAGCCAAAGATCAAAGGCAGTTTCATCAAATCCAGGAGCTGAAACAGGAAAACCAGTAAGAGATAAAGATGAATCACCAAGCGAGGGAGTGTCTCCAACCAGGTGTGACCTTCAACCAGGTGTGGCCATCTGGCCACACAAGGGCCACGGAAATGCAGCCAAAGTCGCATTTCCACGACTTTGTTAGGGAAGTTGGGGGGAGCGTTTGCTCCCCTTATCTTCATACGCCCCTCCCCGTTGGATTTTGCCTATAAATACTAGGTTATTGAGCGACCAGAAGGAGCGACCATGCAGATATAGATTTAAGGCCAATTTTTCATAATTTTTAGTGTAGGTTTTTATTTTCTTTTTATGTAATTTTTGTTTCTTTGTAAGCATAGGTTAGACTGAGATTCATGTAGTAAGAGAGAGAGACTTATGTTGAGAGTGACACCGTTGTAACCTCCTTCTTTCTTTCATCATTTCTATAAGTAATCAAAAGGTAACATCTTTATGTTTTTCTTATTTATATGTTCTTCTTCTATTTCTACTTTTCCTCTTTTGGTTTTGATGAATATCCAAGTGAATCGAGAAGCATCAGTAGAGCCATGTTTGTGTGAGTGCCAACGATATTTCATGAACATGTTCTCCTCCTCAAGATTCCGTATCATTTCATTCTTGTTCATTTGATGATGTAATGCAAATGGGTACTGAGCTCGGCCTTATGGGTTATGCGTTAATCGCCTCCGAAGTAAGGTAAAACATGCAAGAGTTCTAGGTAAGTCATCAACCAGAGGAGGTAAGTATTTCTTTTAGCTTTTCTTTCTTTTCTTTTAACATTTAGTTTAGATCACTAACACCACAATCTTCCAATTATTTTATCACTCTTTTCAATTTCTTTGTATATAACATTTTCTATCTTATCCACCTTCCCAATCTACCACTTTCTTTCTAACTTAATTTTAACTTATTTTTTCTTTTCTTTTAAAGAACTAAAAGAAGATCATTAACCATACTTTGTAGCATAAAAGAGAACGTAATAAAAAACTTCCATCGCTAGTCCCTCCTTGTAGATCACGACCCACATAGCCACTTGCTATTGCGATAATATTGTGTACTTTCACTCTTTATTCTAATTTCTGAAATTCTGTATTCTTGTGTGCAGTTAAATCTCAATCAAATTTTAGCACCGTTACCGGGGAGGGACGGTAAGTTATTCTCTTTTCAGATTTACATTTTTGGTTAACTTTCTTCTTTGTTCTTGGTGTACAGGTTTAACAACAAGGAAATTTTTGTTGTAGTGGACATATAAGTGGCATTGGATTCTACTCTAGAAAGTAGACCCCAAAGCCCTCAGATTTCCTACATTCCAGTGGCAATCTGAGTGAAATACTAACATGTATTTCTGCAGGTTGACTGAATTGCAAAGCTAAAATTCTGTGGCTATTTATTTCCTTGTTTGTCTTATTATGTATAGTTTCTAACCTCAACAGTAAAATGATGTTTGTTAAATGCTTAAAATGATTTAGACTTTGCATTTAGGCACGTGTCTAATTCGTTTACATTTTATATTACTATTGAAGAGTGCAGGAGCAAAAGGTACGTATGCATAGCATATAGCTTAGGAACATTATTGGGTAATATTTGCTTGTGAATGTTACTTTTTTATATCTTGCACACTTTGCACAATCAATCTTATGGGCTAATCCTATAAACAAGATAAGGTGGGAAAGTCATTACCCTTACTTAGCCCACAAACCATTTCGTCACTCACTAACCAGCCTAATTAAAACTGAGTAGACGTTGGCCCTAGGGACATCTCAGCCTCATATAAGAGACTGACCTAAGGGGGAAGTTGATTTGAATTTGACTTTTGCCAAATCGGTGACTAAGATTGGTAATTGAGGGGCGAAACCCTGAAGGTTGGTGGTTTGGCATAATTAGGCCCATTGGATACCTCCCACTGATGTTGCCCCTACCTGGCCGATTAACTTGTGGTCAGAATCGGCAATATACCTCCCGTGGACAGTCTAACTAGTTAGGAGTCGTATAGGTCTAAGATCTACCCTAACTTAGGTTAGATTTTTTTTTTATTTTTCTTTGTTTGTGTTTGACATTTCTTGTGTGATATGGCTTAAACAATAAATTTTCCAATTTTAATGGTAATCCATATTACACCCCGACCTCATTTTCAGATATTATCAACCGGCATATCATAACTTTAACCAACCTAGTATGCCAGATTGGTCTTATCCGAATCACAATACAACCCATGGCCCAAATCTTATGACTGGAATTACCAAAATAATTTTAACTCTTCACAGAGTCAATGGGGATTCACCTCCCCCGAGTCTAATTTTCAACCAACTTGTCCTCCTTATCCACCTTGTCTACAATTTTCACAATTTTCATTTTCCGATTTTGCTTCCTATATTCCTTTTCTAGACCAACCCATTGAAAAAAATTTGAGCTAAAAAAGAGTATAGAGGCTATGCAGGAGTCCGAACAAAAATTTCAGGCCTCCCTAATTACACAATATTTTCAAGATTCATACTCAGTTCCACCAGTTCAAATAGAAAACCATCAATCTTGGAAATGAGTATGCGTGAGTCTGAGAAACAATCACAAATTCTGATGGACTCACGATTTCACTACAAATTCCAAAACAAAATTTCTTCTTTTCAAGTCCAATCGCAACAAAACGATGAACCAATTGACTATAAAAAGCTGCTTGAAGCCATGACTTAGGCTTAAATCACTCATAATCATGATATAGATATAATGGTCAAAACACTCCATTCTTACCCTTTGATCATTCCTGATGTCTCTAACTATTCTGTTAGAGCCAAAGAATCATGTTGTTTTGGAAAATAAGATTTCATTTCAGTACACCCATTTGAACTTGCCTAAACTCTAAATTTTGAAAACCACATTGACATTTTGGCAAGTTATCCCTTCCCTGAAATTAAACTTGAGAATGAATATGATCCTGAACCTCAACTTGGTAATTCAATTCTACTTCCTAATTCAATAATGACTCTGGTGTCTTCACCTGATTTCAATCCTTCTCCAGAGTCTGCATTGGATCCTGTGCCTGTCCATCGGAAAATTGAATCACCAATTTTTTATGATCATCATATTGAACTAGACCAATTTCATACTTTTGAAAGTCCTACTAACAAATAGGCAGGTTTTCATTTTTACGAAATTAGATACAATGAGGAATGTGACCTTGATTCTCAAATTTGTGATTCAGTTCAAATTTCTGAATCAATATTGACTCCTATTTTGCTACCTGATTTGAGCAATATTTTAGATTCAGTTTAGATTACCATACCTGTCATTCTTGAAGTTGAATCATCAATCTTAGAAAGTCACATTCCATTGTGGGAAAATGAATGTGGACTTGAGTTTTAACTTCTTAATTTGGACCCGCTTCCTGAACAAATTTTGACTCCTGAATCTTTATTTGACTTTAGTCATTTTCTTGAGTCGATTGTAGTTCCTGCCCTTTCTGATTCCAGATCAATCGTTCCATATTTTCATACTCCATTTTGGGACAGAGGTGTTGATAATAATGACTCTGAAATTAGATTGAAAATTTGAAAATTAGATGGGGAAATTTTTTTTAATAAAAATCATTCATATATACATCATTTTCGTGATTATATTGGAGAGGTTTCTGGTGGGTTCCTCCGAACTCCACGCAAATTAGATTGACCGCATTTCGTGGACCAATCAGACCACCATCAGAACCACCACCATAGATTAATATTTTCCTTCCCTTTCTTCTTTTTCATGCATATATGCATTAATTCATACATTAAGGACAATGCATGAGATAGGTATGGGGGAGGGTTTTAACATAACTTAGGTTTTCTTTTTATTATTAAAAAAAATTTATTATTAACAATTTCTTTTCTTTTAAAATTTTTTTGAAAATAGAAACAATATTTTGACATTTTTTTTGTAAGAAATTAAGTCAATTTTAAGGAATAGGAGAATCATAATTAGGATTTCTTATACTTGGTTAAAATAAGATTATTTGTTTGATTTCTAAGGTTAAGAATAAAATTTGTGAAAGTAATTTAGTTTTAATCTTTACCTTGATAATATATGCATGCTTTATACACTTACACACTTAGCGTTTAAAAACAAAGATTCTTATGCTTTATTTAAAAAAAGAAAAATATATATATATAAAAATTCTCTGATTAAGCTGGGTATTTGTGCCCCATAAAGCATAAGTATTCACGTCTAAAGGCGGCTCATATAATAAAATTCTTAGTTTTGTGGCCTTGTTTGCTTGAGTCCTTAAGTCCTTGGGGTGCCTTCTGACCCGGTGCCCTAAAACCGTTTGGTTTGGGAGTCACCGATTTAAAGCTCGTTACATGGGCAGATTAGAAAGCCTAATAGAACTAAGGAATAATACCACAAAAAATAAAATAAATAAATAAATATGGCATCAGAGTTAGAGTTAAAGAACCCTTAGTCAAAATTTCACGGTCACGAAGGTGCATATGACTTAGGGTAAAGTAATAGACTAGATGAGAAGTACAATTTGATTTCTTACTTTGGTTGATAATAAATTTTTGAATAGAGATTAAGTTTAGGAATGAAAAGTCAGTTTTTCCATAACTTATAGATTATTTAATTCTTAAATAATATTTCAAATATTTTTCTCTTTCAAAATGTGTTTTCAAAATACTAACATTTTTCTCTTTCTTTGTTGATTTTGTGGGTGCAATCCACTGAAAACCCTCACGAGATAAAACTCATCCTCTAGGAAAAATCTAGAGGTTTAACGGCTTGTTTCACATGCAGAGTGCAATCGCGTGACCTGTGAAATTGGTCTAATAGTTTTTTGTTTAGTTTTGTTGTTTTGCTCGAGGACGAGCAAAAGATAAGTGTGGGGGTATGATCGGTCATATATATTGCAATTTCATTATCACATTCTCATACTTATTATATAATAAACTCTGGTTTTAATCCTAATTATTGTCTAATTTATATGCAGGCCCCTTGCTAAAGGAAAGGAAAGAGAAACGAGCCCAAAAGCCCATCAAAATTCTGATTTAATTCAGAATTAATTCAAAATCAGAAAATCAGGGCTGAACATGGTAAATCAGAGAAGTTGAAAACTGGTTAAAATAAATCTTCCCAAATCAATCAGTTAAAGCCAAAGATTAAAAGCAATTTCGTCAAATCTAGGAGCCGAAACGAAAAAACTAGCAAGAGATAAAGATGAATCACCAAGCGAGGGAGTGTCCTCAACTAGGTGTGGCCACTTGGCCACACCATGGCCGTGGAAACGCGGCCAAAGCCGCGTTTTCGCGGCTTTGTTACGGAAGTTGGGGAAGCATTTGCTCCCCTTATCTTCGTACGCCCCTCCCCGTTGGGTTTTGCCTATAAATACTAGGTTTTTCAGAGACCAGAAGGAGCAACCATGCAGATATAGATTTTAGACCAGTTTTTTCTTCTTTTTAGTGTAGGTTTTTATTTTTTATGTAATTTTTATTTCTTTGTAAACATAGGTTAGACTGAGATTAATGTAAGTAAGAGAGAGAGACTTATATTGAGAGTGACACTGATGTAACCTAACCTCCTCCTTTCTTTCATCGTTTCTACAAGTAATCAAAAGGTAACATCTTTATGTTTTTTTTTGTTTATATGTTCTTCTTCTATTTCTACTTTTCCTCTTTTGGTTTTGATGAATATCCAAGTGAATCGAGAAGCATCAGTATAGCCATGTTTGTGTGAGGGCCAACGATATTTCATGAAGATGTTCTCCTCCTCAAGATTCCTTATCATTTCATTCATGTTTGTCTTGATGATGTAATGTGAATGGGGACTGAGCTCGGTCTAATGGGTTATGTGTTGATCGCCTCCGAAGCAAGATAAAACATGCAAAAGTTCTAGGTAAGTCATCAACCAGAAGAGGTAAGTATTTCTTTTAACTTTTCTTTCTTTTCTTTTAACTTTTAGTTTAGATCACCAACACCTCAATCTTCCAACTATTTTATCACTCTTTTCAATTTCTTTGTATATATCATTTTCTTTTTTATGCACCTCAATCTACTACTTTCTTCCTAACTTAATTTTAACTTATTTTTCCTTCTCTTTTAAAGAACTAAAAGAAGATCTTTAACTATACTTTGTAGCATAAAAGAGAACTTACTAAAAAGCTTCCATCGCTAATCCCTCATTGTGGATCATGACCCATATAGCCACTTGTTATTGCGATAGTATTGAGTACTTGCACTCTTTATTCTATGTTCTAAAATTCTGTATTCTTGTGTGTAGGTAAAATCTCAATCAGACTCATTAGTGCTTCTATTCAATTGACAAGGCTTCCATTCTCTTTTCAAAATCAAAAGGTTCTCCTAATAGTTGCTCGGGAAATGGAGTATATGAAGCTCATTGTTGGAAATGTGGTTGGAATATGACTCAGGGTACTGTATCCCCACGACTGGGTGAATAGTAGAGATGATTATTCCAGTCTTATTCATAATACTAGGATTGGGGAGTATATTCACTCAGGGAAAATCACTCTGTTATATTTGGTTAGTTAAAGTTATGCAATTCCAGGTTGGTGATATCGAGTCAAAAGAGGTTGGGGTGAAATATGGGTTAATATTAAAGTTGAAAAAATTATGGTTATAATCTAGTTTACACAAACAATGACAAAAACAAACAAACAAATAAACAAACATTAAGAAAAATCTAGCCTATATTAGGGTAGAACATAGACCTAGACAACTCCTAACTGGTTGATGTTGGCCCAGAGGCCTTCCACTCTAGTTTTGATGATGATTAACTCATGTAGTTATGTTTACTAATAATCTTGTGATTTTAGTTTCAGATCATTAACCAAGATATTAGTTGGTGATTAGCTTCAACAAAGGAGTTTCGAAGCTTTCACATGGTGATTCTAGAGCCCGAGCATCAAGATCATTTATAACACTCGTTGGAGTCAAGCTCGGTGGATCACGGAGTTTTGGATCGAGTCGGCTTGAAGACGGAGTTCATCAAGAAGACTTAGGTATCCTAGTTTAATTTGTTTAGATCCAGTTGTAAAGATTAGATAGTGTGATATGCTCAAGTTCACAATACACACACGTTTTATGTTTTGGATTCGGCTTTTCGGTTTTTGGTTTAACCGACATTGTTTTCATGAATAGTTAGATCAAAACAAGTTTAAATGGTTTATGTATAGTAGATTCATTTTATATACATTCATGCTTAACTTCTAGGCAAACTTATTTTGACTTACCTATTCATGTGGTTTAGGTTTTGTGCTTTGGTATTTATAACAAAACATATTTTGGAAATTAAAGACAAAACAATGATATATATATGTTTCATGTATATTGGACCCATGTCCATATGCAACATGCTTTATAATGTTTAAGTATCATGTTTTTGTATTTGGATAAGGTTTGGACAAAGTTTATTTGAAAAATCAAAGTTTGGAAAAATACAGGTTTTGGTTTTTGATAATTTTTTCATAACACAAAAATGGTTCAAAATGTTGATATTTGTGTTGAAATTTTTATCACATGTTTGTATATCATACATTATGTTAGAAACTATTTTTGTAGATTTTTAGAAGATTTATGGAATTTTTTAGAATATATAAAAACCCAATTTTTTGACCCATAACCCAGCCTGCCAGGCTCTGGCGGTCGACCGGGTCGGTCGACCGTACCCCAGAGTCGGTCGACCGACGTACACAACCTTGTGCACGTTGTCCAGGCACAAGGGGCGGTCGACCGGGCGGTCGACCGGCTTCTTCCAGCGGTCAAAAATATGACCGTTGGCGGTCGACCGGCCGGTCGACCGCCATCTTCCAGGGCTGACAAAAAGCCCCAACGGCTAGTTTTTGATGGAGGGCTATTTAAGCCTTATTTGTTTGGGATTTTGGCTAAGTTTTTGAAGGAGAAAAATTCACATCTTTTCAATATTTTCAAGCCAAAATTTTTGAGTGCAAAATTTCTAAATCTCTGTTTGTTTTTCAAAGTGTTTGTTATTTCAAAGAAATTAGGGTTTTGGGAATTGGTTTTGATCTAAAACCTCTATATCTATTTTGGTGTTTTCCCAAGAGAATTTCTTTGATCAAAACACTTTGTTTTCCACTTGAGCTATATCATTCTATCCTATTCTATAGGATCATTTGTTTTGTGGGAAAAGAGATAGTTTGTGGTCTTTGTAACCACCTTGTTGTAACCACCCTTTCTTTGTGGATATCCTTCTTTGGTAGAGGTTGATTTGGGTTGTGGTTTGCTCCCTCTTTGATAGAGGTTGAGATTGTGGTTTGCTCCCTCTTGGTGAGGTGGAGTTGGATTGGTTTGTATCCCTCTTTGGTAGAGGTCGATTGGTGTTAGCCTCGGTGGAGGTTGTATTTGTTGTATTGGTGGAGTTCGGTACTCCGGTCTTCGTAGACCATTTGTATTGCCTCGGTGGAGGTTGTATTGGTTGAGAGAGGAGTTCGGTACTCCTAGTGGATTGGAAATCCTTCTCGGTGAAGGCGGGGATTAGAGCTCGGTGCTCGAACCTCGAAACACATCTTATTGTTTGCGTTTGATCCATTGACTCTTACACTCTCTCTCTCTCTCTTTATTTGTGCCTTGCATCTATTCGTATTGCTCATCATATATTATATGCTTGGATTTTTGTGTGTGCCTCACTTGTGCTTAACAACGAGAGCTTCATATAGCGCCTCAACTCTTATTCAGAGGAATCAAGAGGAGTTAGTCTAGAGCCTTTCACGGGGAATTCGGCTACACTCGTTGGTTGCATTAAGTGTAGTTGCAATTAGTTTTTAAATTTCGCATTTAATTCATTAGATTAGCCTTATCACCTATTCACCCCCCTCTAGGTGATTTCAATTGGTATCAGAGCCTACGCTCCTGATATTTAGTTTAACCACCTAGGAGTGAGATCTTGGTTTGCTAATCTATCATTTGAATTCGGCTACACTCGTTGGTTGCATTAAGTGTAGTTGCAATTAGTTTTTAAATTCTGCATTTAGTTCATTAGATTAGCCTTATCACCTATTCACCCCCCCTCTAGGTGATTTCAATTGGTATCAGAGCCTGCGCTCCTGATATTTGGTTTAACCACCTAGGAGTGAGATCTTGGTTTTCTAATCTATCATTTGCATTTGCACAACTATTTGTTTGCACACACTCATGGATTGCTTGTCACCTCCCATGTTTGATGTTTCCAACATTGACACATGGAAATTTAGGATGTCCATGTATTTGAAAACCCTAGGCTTGCATGTTTTCCTTGCCGCTACCAAGAAATGCTATCTTGGTAACCGCAATCATATAGGGGCCAATACACTTGCCCTTGAGGCTATTAGAAGCATGCTTAACAAAGATTATCTTATGCTTGTTTTTAACTTTGATTCTGCCTTTTCAGTGTGGAACAAGTTGACTTCCTCCGAGCTACAAATGCCCAACATCATGGAGGATGAATCTAGTGGAGAATCCGAGCCACAATGCTTTTGGTCCAAGAGAATGACTCCCTTGAGGTATACTTGGAAACTCAATTAGATAGTAATGATGCTAGTTCTTCATGTGATGACAATATTGATGCCAATGCCTTGAATAAAGAACTTTCTATAGTTTGTTAAAATTGATAGAAAAATATAATCTTTTGAAAAAGAAGAGTTTTGAACTTATTAAAGAAAACAAGGATTTATATTCAAGACTTGATTTGGTTTTGCAAGATAAAGTAGAGATTTCTAATGAAAGGGATTCATTAAAATCTAGACTTGATCTTGTCCTAAAGGAGAATGAATTGTTGAAAAATAAAAATGATTGTGAAACAATTTTGAAGAAAAATGAAAACTTGCCTTCAAAAGTTAATTTTGTTTTAAAAGAAAATGATTCTTTAAAAATGAAAATTGCTTCTATTTCTAAGGATTTAGAAAGTTGTTTAAAGAAAAATGAATCTTTGAAAAATGATATTGATTCTCATGTTTGCCATGCTAGTGTAGCTTCAATTTCTAGCTCACCCATTGCATGCCCCATTTCTTCTATAATTGAAAATGATATAAATTTGTTAAAGAAAAATGTTGATTGTTTGGGCTCCACTTTGAGCCAATGTGCTTTGAGTCACACACGTTTGGAAACTTTGTTTCGAAAGAAATAAGTTCCATCTTTGCATGCACACCCTCCATGGCATACACATGCTACTCACGGTCACACCCATCACATGTATGCTCATATGTACACATGTACACATTGTGGACGTAAGGGCTACCTTGCTAAATTCTGTTATGATCGTATAAATGATGTAATTTAGCAAATAAGTTTGTTTGGGTTAGAAAAGGTACTAACCCCCATGGACCCAAAAGAGTATGGGTACCAAAGACCACCCCTATTGTATTTGATGTAGGTGTGGGCTCTCGCATGACGTGAGAGTTATGGTGCCTTGAGGTGGATGCGTTCCGAGCTTAAAGATTACTATTTGGATGCATCACTTTCAAGGGAGTTTTGGTGGGAGGACCACCTTAGTTTGGAGAACTAGAGAGGTGCCTTCATCGGTTTTGATATAAATCTCTAACTCTCGTTTATATTTACATGCTTTCATATCATTGTTTATGGCATGTTTTGATGTTTATCGAGTATTATGATTATGCCATGATTATTAGATTAGTGATATGCATATTTAGTTATTTGAGACACCCATGTTTAATATGGACCTATATCTATGTGTTCTCACTTTGTTTTTAACTAATATGTATGTTCTAGATCTAATGCACATGCATATACATAATGATCATATGTATGTTTTTCATGTTGATTTATGTCTCGTTTTATGCTTCTAGTTTTGAATATGTTTAAATGTTAGTTTTCATTAAGACTAGGATTTATACTTGTACATATAGTGGGGCCACAAATAAATTTTTATATGTTTGTACTTGAATGCTTATTTGTACCCATTAGATGTGCTAGTATAGTCTAGTTTTGATATTCATGCATTTTAACTTGTATTCCTCATTTTGGATATGTTTTATGATCATGTGTTTTCACTTCATGTATATGTCCATCTTGTCCAAACTATTGATTATGCATATACATCCTTTGAGCCACGTGCTTTCATGCATATACATTTGTGGACTCGTTGTGTTTGGATATGTATACTTAGTTTGTACTGGACATACATATGCTTTGAAGAAATCAAGTTTTGATGATTTTCGTGTTTTAAGGAATTTCAATGAGCTTATTGCCTAATTTCATGATTATATGTTTCACATTACACTTGTGCACTCACTTCATTTAAATGTTTCTCATGATTATGTTTTCATGAGTATGTATGAGCTTTATGGACTTTGAGTGTTTAGTGACCATGTGATTTACATGTTTTTCATGAAATATAATTTTGTTTCATTCCTTGCTTGAAGGATTTCGTACTAGTTTACAAGTTTTTCATATAACTAGTTCGTATTCTACATTTGGTAGAGTTTTTCAAACATACTATATTTTCAAACCTATTTTTTTGAAAACCCTACCTTCCGATGGCGGATGGATGGGAGATCATGCATATGTATGCTTTATAGTGAAAATCATTTTAAACTTGAGCATGAATGGGTGGTAGATAATATGAGGTATACACTTGATCTTATTATTGTTTCAATTGGTATCATTGGATCTTTTCAATTGGTATCAATATTGACATTTTTTGTATACTTATATAGTGTTTGTGTATATGTATGCTTTCAATTGGTATCATCTATTTTGATTGGTACTCATTTTTCATACACCTATAAATGTTTATTTTTGCTTACTATATCCCTATATTTTTTAGTAGCACAAATTGTATATGCTAAAGCTTGATTTTTAATGAATATCATATTTCAATTGATTAGTTTTCAATTGGTGTCCTAATACAAGCTTATGCATCGTTTTATTTGGTATTTCATAAACGGGGAGAAAATTCGTATTTTATCTTTCAATTGGTATTTTGTTTACCGATGATTTCCACTCCCATACTTTTGTTGGCCCAAGGTTACATCACCCGTTTTAGTGTGTTTTGATGATTACAAAATATATGTAGTTATTTGTACTAATCACGTTTGTTGTTTAGTGTGTTTCAGGGTTCTAATGATTCTAGGAGCATTCTTCCCTAAAGGAAGGTGGTTTTGACTCAAGTCACCTCATTTTGGGCTCAAGTATCAAGCTTGCAAGATCATATGGAGAAGCCCACTTGAAGATCTTGTAGTCCTTTAGAACCAATGTAAGATATAGTTTGTTAAAGTTTGAGGTTGTAGAATATTGTCTCTAGGACACACACACACATTTTCAAAATACAAGTTTTTGGTATTTGACTTTAAATTTCATGCCTTGGTAAATATACATGACTCCTAATTTTTACAAATATATATCATGTTTTAATCATGTATATTTATCTTTCCAGCATGACACTTAGTCATATATACAGTTAAAAATATTTTACAAATTTTTCCAAGTCCAAAAATTTCTCTCAGATTTTCTGTTTCAGGTTGGATCGGTCGACCAGATCCTGCGTCCTGGACGTGCACGCTCGTGCACGTCTGTTGGTCGGCCGACCGGTCGACCGCCAGAAAACATCTACTCTCTGTTTTTCTGTCGGTCGCCCGATCGGTCGACCGACCAAAACTTCTGCTCTCTATTTTTTGTCGGTCGGCCGATCGGTCGACCGCCTTCACAAAATTGTGTTTTCTTTTTGAGGCCGGTCGACCGGTCGGTCGACCTGAGCCCAACGGCTATATGCCAGCAAGGCTGACGGCCGACCGGACCGGTCGACCGCCAAGCCTGCCAGCAGCCAATGGCTCTTTCCACCTTGGTGAAAATCTGAAATCTGTTTTCGGACTATTTTTGTGGCAGCCTTTTTCTGCGTTTTGTGGATTATTTTCTGATCAAATAAGCTTAAAATAAAAGAGTTTTAATCCCTTCCTCTCCCTATAAATAGAGAAGATTGGTCTCTTGCAAAATAACCAAGAAATATACCTAGTTTTCAAAGTTTCTTAAAGAAAAGAAAAGTTTCAAAAGCTCTCTATTTTTAATTCATTCTGGCTTTGTTTTTCAGTTGTGTTAGCAAGAAAATTTCATTTACAACTGAATTTATTTCTCACTACACTTCTAGAGCCAAAATTCCAATCCTCATTCTATAAGGAAGTTGTAAAGAGAAGTGTTGTAAAGAGTTTGTGATCTTTATTGAGATCACTTGGGTACTTGTTCTTTTTGATACTCTTGTGGAGATACCTCTTTGGTAGAGATTATTGTAAGTGGTGGAGTTCGGTGCTCCGGTCTTCGGTAGACCTTGTAAAGTCCTCGGTGGATAGTGGAAACCCTTCACGGAGGTGAAGGCGGGGATTAGAGCGGTGGCTCGAACCTCAAAACAAATACTTGTGTTTGCGATTGATTTTTTGCTCTCTATTTTGCTTTACTTTCAATTGCTCTCTATTGCTTATTGTTTCTAGTATTTGATATTGTTTCCTTTACTTGTGATATATCTTGTGTGCGCTTCATCATTACCTATTATTCATTCATTGATAATTTATCGATCAAATCTCATACAACAAGATTGCATTGCGCACCTCTAACTCATATCTAGAGGAATCACGAGGAAGGAGTTCAGAGCCCTTCACCGGGTATACGGCTCCTAGTCTTGTTTTGAGAGATCGTTGCATCATTCATTCATACTTGTTTTAAAAAGTTATTAGATTAGCAATTACACCTATTCCACCCCCCTCTAGGTGTTTTTCAATTGGTATCAGAGCTTGGTCTCTAGGCTCTTGGATTAACAACCTTAGAGAGATCCTATATTTGCTAATCATTTCATTCATTTCCACTTAGTAAAAATAGATGATGGAATTAAGACCCCTCCTAAGTTTGATGGACTTAACTTTCCCATATGAAAAGTTAAGATGACCATTTTCTTGTAATCTCTAGGAAGTCGAGTTGCAAAGGTCGTGACCAAACCCTTTAGTGCACCCCCCGGTGATGAATCCACTTGGTCCGAAATTGAGACTAAGGAGTTTGATGCCAATGCTAGGGCTCATTATGCACTACTTCAAGCCCTCAATGATGATGACATTTCTAGGGTCATCCATTGCAAATCCGCATTTGAGATTTGGACACACTTGCTAGTACATATGAGGGACTTAACAAGTGAAGAGGGCCAAGATAGACCTTCTTCGGTCCAAATATGATAACTTTTGCATGTAAGAAAATGAAACCATAGATGATATGGTTACAAGATTACTAAGATCACTAACGGACTTTCTTCTCTAGGTGATGCTATCGACAACGACAAAGAGTTAGAAAGATCATCCGGGCTCTTCCTCCTTGGGAGTAAAAGCAACTACCTTGAAGGAACTCAATGACAAGGAGGAGATGGAGCTATTGGTCTCATTGGGAACCTCAAAACTCATGAGATGGAGAGAAAAGCTAGGGAGGACATGGCTCCTTCCAAGAAGAAAACAATAGCCTTCAAGAGTCAATCCACACACTCCGACGAAGACGATGAAGAAGAAGATGATGAAGAGCTCTCACTTCTTGTGAAGAACGTTCGGAGGTTGTACAACAAGGCTAAGTTTCAGGAAGAAGGAGATGGCAAGGAGGCAAAGAAGAAAGAAAAATTATTTACTTCAATTGCCAAAGACCGGGTCACATTGTTGCGGAGTGTCCGGATAAAGTAAAGCCCTCCACATCAAAGAAGCCTTACAAGAAGAAAGCTTTGAAGGCTACATGAGATTCCGAGAGCGAATCCGAGGAGGAAATCGACACCGCAAACATGTGCTTCATGGCAAATGAAAGCACAAGCAAGGTAACCTCTTCCACTTCTCTTAATGATGAACTTTCCATGGATGAATTAGGAGAAGCTTTTGTAGAATTATCACATAACTATGATTTTTTAAGAAAAAGTATTTAAAAATAAAAAAAGAAAATGAGTCTCTTAATCATCAAGTCTTTACTCTTTCTAAAGAAAAAGATGAATTACTTTCAACTCTTGTTTCCACCGAAAAAGATTTTGACAATTATAAGATTTCTTGCAAAGGTAAATTTCCACAAGTTGATAAAAATGAAATTACCATGCTAAAAGAGAAAATTGATTCTTTAGGATTAGTTTTGAAAAAGTGTAAATTTGACAAAAATAAACTTGAGGCTATGTTTCCTAGGAAACAAGCACCTAAGAAACAATCTCATGCTCATACTCATGTTCATGCTCATGCTCATGCCTCACAACCTTTACGTCATGCCAAACCCCCAAAACATGCTCACACTTCACACACACATCATGCGTTCATGTATGGTAAAAGTGTTTCATGTTCATATTGTGACCGTAAAGGACACTTAGCTAACTTTTGCTATGATATGCTAAATGCATCTCGTCATAATGTTTGGGTTCGAAACACTAACTTTCAAGGACCCAAGAAAATTTAGGTACCAAAATCAATGAATTTGTTAAATGATGTAGGTACCTTCCAAGGCCCAACGACTTAGAGGATTGTGGTATCTTGATAGTGGTTGCTCAAGGCACATGACTTGGGACATCAACAACTTTGCAACCCTATCAAGACACCATGAAGGTGGCACCGTCACCTTCGGAGATGATGCCAAGGGTAAAATCATCGGTATTGGTAATGTTAAACTTGTTACATCCCCTTTAATTGAAAATGTTGTTTTAGTTAATGGCCTCAAGCATAATCTCTTGAGTGTTAGTCAACTTTGTGATAAAGGTTTTGATGTAGTTTTTGATAATGTAGTTTGTAAAGTTATTGATAGAATATCTAATACTTGTGTATTTTCCGGCTTTAGTGAAAATAATGTTTATATGATTGATAAGTCTAATATGTCATGTAATATTACTTGTTTAAAAGCCCTCGATGATGACTCTTGGTTGTGACATAGAAGATTAGGCCACATTTCTTTTGACCATATATCTAGGTTAAACACAAAGGAAATGGTGAAGGGTATTCCTTGTTTGAACTTTGAAAAGGACCGCGTTTGTGACGCGTGCCAACTTGGGAAACAAACCAAGTCCTCTTTCAAGTCAATCAAGGATATCACGACATCACGTCCCTTGGAGTTAATCCATATGGATTTATTTGGTCCTACTCAAACTAAAAGTCTAAGTGGGGATCGTTTTGCATTTGTTTTGGTTGATGACTTTTCATGTTTTACTTGGGTTTTCTTTCTAGAACATAAAAACCAAGCCTTTTCACATTTTCAAGCCTTTAAGAAAAGAGTTGAAAAGGAAAAAGATACTTCAATTTTAGAATAAGAAGTGATAGAGGAGGTGAATTCATTAACCTACCCTTTACCACTTTTTATGAAGAACATGGAATAAAGCATGAACTATCTTGTCCTAGAACTCCACAACAAAATAGAGTAGTTGAACGGAAAAATAGAACATTACAAGAGATGGCTAGGACAATGCTTAGTGAATATGGTTTCCCACATTATTTATGGGCCGAGGCCGTTAATACATCATGCTATATATCAAATCGTGTTTTCTTATGTAAAAATACTTCTAAAACTTCTTTTGAGATTTATTTTTCTAGAAAACCGAATGTTTCATACTTTAGAGTTTTTGGATGCAAATGTTTTGCTTTAAATACAAAAGATAATTTAGGTAAATTTGATGTTAGATCTTATGAGGCAATTTTTGTTCGTTATTCTAATACTAGTAAGGCTTATAGAATCTTCAATAGATCATCTTTGACTATTGAGGAATCTATACATGTTAAGTTTGAAGAATCTAATTTGTTTGTTAAGAATGTTGTAGAAATAGATTCTTTGGATGAAGACTTGGAGAAAGTCACCTTGGAGGATACACCTACTATGGGAGGCAAGCCAAAGGATGATGAAGGAAGTGAAGCTAAAGTAGAAGAGGCTCAAGGAAATGAAAATCAAACAATTGAAGTGGAGCCTACTCAACAACTTCTAAAGGATTAGAGATACAATCCCATCATCCCAAGGACCTCGTTATAGGTGAAGTATCTAAAGGGGTAACCACTCGCTCCAAACTTCATGATTTTTGTGGGCATTATGCATTTATTTCTCATGTTGAACCCAAGAACGTCCTCGAAGCCGAGGCCGATTCATATTGGTTGCTAGCCATGCAGAGGAGCCCAATCATTTGAGTGCAACCAAGTTTGGCAACTTGTTCCTAGGCCCCACGATAGGCCAACAATTGGTACTAAGTGGATCTTTAAGAACAAGTTGGATGAATCGGGTAACGTTGTTAGAAATAAAGCTAGGTTAGTTGCCCAAGGTTACAGTCAAATCGAAGGAATCGATTTTGAAGAAACCTTTGCACCGTAGCACAGCTTGAAGCCATGCGGATGACACTAGCATTTGCCTCATATAAAGATTTTAAATTGTTTCAAATGGATGTTAAAAGTGCTTTCCTAAATGGTTTTATTGAAGAGGAGGTGTATGTTGAACAACCCCCCGGGTTTGTTGATCGTACACATCCGGATTTTGTGTTTAAACTTGATAAAGCTCTTTATGGTTTGAAACAAGCCCCTAGGGCTTGGTATGAAAGACTTTCTTTATTTTTAATTTCAAATGGTTTTAAGAAAGGAAAAATAGATACTACTTTGTTTACAAAACATATAGAAAATGATATTCTTATTGTATAAATTTATGTAGATGATATTATTTTTGGTTCTACTAATGAATCTCTTTGCCAAGCTTTTGAGTCATGCATGAAGGATGAATTTGAAATGTCTAAGATGGAGGAGCTCAACTATTTCCTTTGTCTCCAAATCAAGTAAAAGAAGGATGGGATCTTCATCAATCAAGCCAAGTACACAAAGGAACTAATCAAAAGGTTCGGGCTTGAAGGAGCTAAAGTGAGCAAAACTCCCATGGTAACAACCACAAAGCTTGATAAGGATGAACAAGGTAAAAGTGTAGACATTAAACTTTATCGTAGCATGATAGGTAGCTTGTTATATTTAACGACTAGTAGGCCGGATATTATGTTTTCCGTTTGTCTTTGTGCTCGTTTTCATTCATGTCCTAAAGAGTCTCATATAATTGCGGTTAAGCGCATAATTAGATACCTTAAGGGCACTATTGAAATGGGTTTGTGGTATCCGAAAACCGGGCAATTTTCAATGACGAGTTTTTCGGATGCCAACTATGCGGGTTGTAGGGTAGATAGGAAAAGCACAAGTGGAACATGTCAATTCCTTGGTAATTGTCTTGTCTCTTGGTCTTCCAAAAAGCAAAATTCGGTAGCCCTTTCAACTGTCGAGGCGGAGTATGTTGCAGCCGGAGCTTGTTGTGCACAAGTTCTTTGGATGAAACATGCTCTCCTTGACTATGATTTGCATTTTTCTCATATTAAAATATTTTTGTGATAATACTAGTACTATTCATATGACAAAGAATGCAAATCAACATAGTAAAACTAAGCACATTGACATTAGATATCACTTTCTTCGAGATCATTATGAGAAAGGTGATATTGATATTGATTATGTTTCTACCTATTTCCATTTGCCGATATTTTTACAAAACCATTAGACTATGCTAGATTTTCTTTTATTTGTCGTGAGGTGAATGTTTGTATTATGGATTCTTAAAGATAAACATTTTTATTTTATTTTTTGTTTAACCCTTTTGATGTATGACAAAAAGGGGGAGAAAAAGAAGAGTAAGTTAGTTGTTTGTATGAGTTTTTATGGAGAAAAAGATTTTGGTAGTTTTCCAAACTATTGTGTTTTCATGCCTTATGCATATAGTTACTCATAGTCATTTTTATCTACATAGCATAAATTGAGGGGGAGCTTCCAAGCTCTTCTTCCTTTTTGTTTAAAATAACTTATATGTTTTGTCATCATCAAAAAGGGGGAGATTGTTGGCCCAAGGTTACAATCACCCGTTTTAGTGTGTTTTGATGATTACAAAATATATGTAGTTATTTGTACTAATCACGTTTGTTGTTTAGTGTGTTTCAGGGTTCTAATGATTCTAGGAGCATTCTTCCCTAAAGGAAGGTGGTTTTGACTCAAGTCACCTCATTTCGGGCTCAAGTATCAAGCTTGCAAGATCATAAGGAGAAGCCCACTTGAAGATCTTGTAGTCCTTTAGAACCAATGTAAGATAAAGTTTGTTAAAGTTTGAGGTTGTAGAATATTGGCTCTAGGACACACACACACACACACATTTTCAAATACAAGTTTTTGGTATTTGACTTTAAGTTTCATGCCTTGGTAAATATACATGACTCCTAATTTTTACAAAATATATATCATATTTTAATCATGTATATTTATCTTTCCAGCATGACACTTAGTCATATATACAGTTAAAATATTTTACAAATTTTTCCAAGTCCAATAATTTCTCTCAGAATTTTCTGTTTCAGGTTGGATCGACCGACCTGATCGGTCGACCGGATCCTGTGTCCTGGACGTGCACGCTCGTGCATGCTGTCGGTCGCCGACTGGTCGACCGCTAGAAAACATCTGCTCTCTGTTTTTCTGGCGGTCGCCCGACCGGTCGATCGACCAAAACTTCTGCTCTCTGTTTTTTGTCGGTCGGCCGATCGGTCGACCGCCTTCATAAAACTGTGTTTTCTTTTTGAGGCCGGTCGACCGGTCAGTCGACTCGAGCCCAACGGCTATATGCCAGCAAGGCTGACGGCCTACCAGACCGCGACCGCCAGCCTGCCAGCTGCCAATGGCTCTTTCCTCTTTGGTGAAAATCTAAAATCTGTTTTAGGACTATTTTTGTGGCAGACTTTTTCTAGGTTTTGTGGATTATTTTTTGATCAATAAGCTTAAAATAAAAGAGTTTTAATCCCTTCGTCTCCCTATAAATAGAGGAGATCGTTTCAAAAGAAAAGAAAAGTTTCAAAAGCTCTCTATTTTAAATTTATTCTTAGCTTTGTTTTTCAGTTGTGTTAGCAAGAAAATTTCATTTACAAATGAGTTTATTTCTCACTACACTTCTAGAGCCAAAATTCCAATCCTCATTCTATAAGGAAGTTGTAAAGAGAAGTGTTGTAAAGAGTTTGTGATCTTTATTGAGATTACTTGGGTACTTGTTCTTTTTGATACTCTTGTGGAGATACCTCTTTGGTAGAGGTTATTGTAAGTGGTGGAGTTCGGTGCTCCAGTCTTCGGTAGACCTTGTAAAGTCCTTGGTGGATAGTGGAAACCCTTCACGGAGGTGAAGGCGGGGATTAGAGCGGTGGCTCGAACCTCGAAACAAATACTTGTGTTTGCGATTGATTTTTTGCTCTCTATTTCGCTATACTTTCAATTGCTCTCTATTGCTTATTGTTTCTAGTATTTGATATTGTTTCCTTTACTTGTGATATATCTTGTGTGCACTTCATCATTACCTATTATTCATTCATTGATAATTTGTCGATCAAATCTCATACAACAAGATTGCATTGCGTACCTCTAACTCAAATCTAGAGGAATCACGAGGAAGGAGTTCAGAGCCCTTCACCGGTATACGGCTCCTAGTCTTGTTTTGAAAGATCGTTGCATCATTCATCCATACTTATTTTAAAAAGTTATTAGATTAGCAATTACACCTATTCACCCCCCTCTAGGTGTTTTTTCAACTTTATAATGAAATGAAAATTGACTTTATTTTGGTATCATATGTTAAAAATGAAAAATACTTAAATTGGTATCAAGATGCTTATTTGTTTACTTTTAATTGATATATGTACAATTTCAATTGGTATCAAAATTTACAACATTGACATATTTTTACTTAATATCTTAATTGATTGTCACCCCTTATTGGTATCATTCTTTTTGTTTTAGACAAAGGGGGAGAACATTGTTTTTATTATTTTTGACCCTGTTGTGATGATGTGGAATTGATAAGGGGGAGAGGTCTTTGAGTTTATGAGTTTATATGCATTTTTGTATGCATGTTTTTTTATCTAGAAACATTGAAACATTTTTTATTTTGATTGGTATCAAGAGTTTGTTTTAATTGGTATCAAGAGCTTGTTTTATTTATGCATGTTGATGCATTTCATAGTTGATATCAAGAATATGTTTTTGTATTTGGTACCAAAAGTTTGTTTTATGCATTGTCATGTTTGATATTCATTGCATATATTTATTGTTTATTGAGATGAATGAGTTAAGGGGGAGCTTCTTTGAAGCTAAACTTTAATCCATGCATATATACTCCATGAGTTTTGTCATCATCAAAAAGGGGGAGATTGTCGGCCCAGAGGCCTTCCACTCTAGTTTTGATGATGATTAACTCATGTAGTTATGTTTACTAATAATCTTGTGATTTTAGTTTCAGATCATTAACCAAGATATTAGTTGGTGATTAGCTTCAACAAAGGAGTTTCAAAGCTTTCACATGGTGATTCTAGAGCCCGAGCATCAAGATCATTTATAGCACTCGTTGGAGTCAGCTGATGGATCACGAAGTTTTGGATCGAGTCGGCTTGAAGACGGAGTTCATCAAGAAGACTTGGGTATCTTAGTTTAGTTTGTTTAGATCCAGTTATAAAGATTAGATAGTGTGATATCCCCAAGTTCACAATACACACACGTTTTATGTTTTGGATTTGGATTTCGGTTTTTGGTTTAACCGACATTGTTTTCATGAATAGTTAGATCAAAACAAGTTTAAATGGTTTATGTATAGTAGATTCATTCTATATACATGCATGCTTAACTTCTCAACAAACTTATTTTGACTTACCTATTCATGTGGTTTAGGTTTTGTGTTTTGGTATTTATAACAAACATATTTTAGAAATTAAAGACAAAAACAATGATATATATATGTTTCATGTATATTGGACCCATGTCCATATGCAACATGCTTTATAATGTTTAAGTATCATGTTTTTGTATTTGGATAAGGTTTGGAGAAAGTTTATTTGAAAAATCAAAGTTTGGAAAAATACAGGTTTTGGTTTTTGGTAATTTTTTCATAACACAAAAATGGTTCAAAATATTTGATATTTGTGTTGAAATTTTTATCACATGTTTGTATATCATACATTATGTTAGAAACTATTTTTGTCGATTTTTAGAAGATTTATGGGATTTTTTAGAATATTTAAAAACCCTATTTTCTGACCCAGACCCAGCCTGCCAGGCTCTGGCAGTCGACCGGGCCGGTCGACCGTACCCTAGAGTCGGTCGACCGGTAGGTCGACCAACGTGCACAGCCTTGTGCACGTTGGCCAGACACAAGGGCGGTCTCATCTTCCAGTGTCTTCTTTCGCCTATAAATACTGCATTTATAAACCCGAAATGGGGTGAGAGAGAGCCGTAGACTAGGGTTTTCTTCTTCTTTAGTGTAGTTTAGTTTTCATCTCTTCTTTTGTATTTTTATTTTTGTTTTAGATCATGTATTATGGTAGAGTTGACTCAGAGAGAGAGAGAGATTGATGTAATAGAGATAACAATCTATGAAAGCTTCCTTCTTTCTTTTCCATGGTTTCTTCTCTAACCTTTAACATGACTACTAGCTAACTTTTCTTTCATGACAATCTAGCTACTCTACTAATCATTTAACCCTTTACTTAATAATCCACATGAATCTAATAGCCTCTACAAGGCCTTGCTCTTACAAGAGCCATTGATGGCTCATGATAATGGGTTTCAACATCTTACTTACTAAGTTGCTATCAAACTAACTCTCTTTTTCATGCTTGCTTCTAGCAGTTTTGATGATCTAAAGTTTGCATTAGCTAGCTCTTGATGTAAATTTGATTGTGAAGAACTATCTCATGTGCTTTGAAACATCTCTTGAAGAACCACGAATTAGTGATGGCCAAGGATACATGTGAGGGAACTATCACTAAGAGGTTAGCATGATTCGTGGAGTACTTATTAGTTAGTAGCCATGAATTTTTCTTCTTTTTTATCTTGTTTTAAAACCCATTTCAAAAACCCTTTTATCTTTATTGTTTTCATCATCCTCTTCGTTCACCTATTTTTTCATTTCTCCACCACAAGTTTCATCTTTTTCTTATCATTTTCAATAGCACTTCCAAAATCACTTCACAAAGTTTTCCATTTCGTTTCTTTCTTGTTTTACTTTGTTTCTACCATGCTCTCAAAAGGAGTGAGGCCAGTTCCACTAAATTGCTACAGTCAGGGTTTGCAGCCGCGAAAATGCAACCTGTTTCAGGCCTCTAGACAAAAGTTTTTGCAGGATTCTTCTAAATGCTATACTTGTTGTTTCTGCTGCTAGTTTTATGTAATTTTGCCTGAATACTGCAATAATTAAGAACCAAAATAGCTAATTGGACGTATTAATATAGTTTAGACATTTGCATCGTAGGCACATGTCAAGTTTCATTCTAATATAACTGTACTTTGTTCTGTAGTTGTGATATGAATTGAGGTGTACATATGACATTGCATATAGTATAGGACAAACACGTGGGTGATTTACTCGCTTTGTGTGTTATTCTTGTCTATATTGCACACTTGCATGAATCGGACTCCCCAACACAAGGTGGGGAAGTTATTACCCTCTCTTAGCCCAAAATCACCTCCTCTCTCACACAACCCAAGCCTAAATAAAACTTGATAGGCATTGGCCCTAAGGGATATCTCAGACTCATTAAGAGATTGACCTCGGGAGGACGTTGTAGGTACCAGACTCATGTAAAATCTGTATCTAAGGTTGGGGATTAAGAGATAAAGCCTCAAAGATCGGGTGGTTTGGCGTAATTAAGGCCCATTGCTTACGCACGAATATCTCCTATCGCATTTTCCCCTACCTGACCGATTAACTCATGGTCTGATACTGCAATATCCCTCTCCTAGACAATCGGCCAATTAGGAGTCGTTAGGTCTAGGTCAACCCTAATATAGGCTTGGTTTTGATTTTTTTTTCTTTTAGTTTGTTTGTTTTGCTTTTCTTTTTGTTTGTATTTGTTTGTGAAATAGATTTCAACAGCAACAATTTTTTCAATTCTAATATGAATTCATATTTCACCTCAACTTCATTTGACTTGAATAACCCATACCTCCAATCTTATGACCATATCTTTAGAATAGTTTCAACTCTTCACAGAGTCGATGGGGATTCACCTCCCCTGGGTCTAATTTTTACACCTTGTCACCAATTTTCACAATATTCATTTCCGGATTTTGCTTCATATTCTTCTTTTTCAGAACCACCGATTGAAGAAAAATTCGAGTTAGAAAAGAATATAGAAGTCTTAGAAGCGATGCTTGAGTCCCAACAACAATGTTAAAATGCTCTCAACTCAAAATCTTTCTAATCCCATGCTTCATATACTCCTTTTCTAAGACAACCAGCTAAAGAAAAATCTGAATTAGAAAAGTGTATGGAAGCCATACAAGTATTGCTTGAGTCCCAGCAAAACTAGCTTGACTCACAATCTTCATAGTCCTTTACACATCATACTTTATATACTCCTTTTCTACAACAACCCATAGAAGAAAAATCTGAGTTAGAAAAGAGTATAAAAGTCATGTAGGAGGCTGAGAGACAATTTTAAAAATGTTGGACTCTCCAATTCTACAATATTTTCAAGATTCATACTCAGTCCCACCTCTTTAAAATGACCAATATCAGTCTTGGACACGAGTATAGAACTCTTGCGAGAGTCGGAGTGACAATCTTAACACATGTTGGACTCACCATTTCAACCTCAATTTCAAGATTCATACTCATCATTTTCAGTTTCACCTATTCAAAATGAAAAACCATTAATCATGGAAAAGAAAGTGAAACTCTTGCGTGAGTCCAAGCGACAATCTCAAACCATGTTGCACTCACTTCACAACCTTTTTCTAAGAACATCCAGCTGTAAAAAAATCTACCTAGAAAAGGGTATGGAAGCCTTGCGTGAGTCCGAGCAATAATCTCAAAATCTGCTCGACAAACAATTTCATCACAATTTTCAAAATCAACTTTCATACTCACCTTTAAAAAAATAACCAATTGCACAGAGTATAGGAGACATGATTCAGACTCAAAATTCTGTTTACTGGCATATCAGTAGGTTAAACTCAATAATGAGTGAATTGGTCAATGATCATAGGAATGAGAAAATTCTCTCTTTTCAATCTTTGACCAATCATTATATCTCTAACTCTATCAATTGGACCCAAGAATCATATTGTTTTGGAAACCAAATTTTATTTTAGCATACCCATTTGAACTTGACCAAACTCCAAGTTTTGAGAACCACATTAACAGTTTGGCAAGTTATCATTTTCCTGAAATTAAATTTGAGCATGAATGTGACCTCACTTGGCAATTCAATTTCACTTCTTGACTCAATAATGACTCCGATATCTTTACTTGATTTTAATCCTTTTTTTTTGAGTCAGTATTGGATCCTGTGCCCATTCATTATGAAATTAAATTAATCACCAATCTTTCTAAATCAACATATTGAACTTGACCAATACTATACTTTTGAAAGACCCTTTGACAAATTGGCAAGTTCTCATTTTTATGATTGAACTCAAGGAGGAATGTGATCCTAATCCTCAATTTTGTGATCCAGTTCAAATTTTTGAATCAATATTGAATTCAATTTGTTACCCATGAGCAATATTTTAGAGTCAGTTTTGATTCTCATACTTGTCATTCTTGAACTTAAGTCACCAATCTTAGAAAGTCACATTCGATTATGGGGGAATGAATGTGAACTAGAGTTTTAACTTCTTGATTTGGACCCACTTCCTGAACAAATTTTGACTCCTGAACCTTTACTTAACTTCAGTCAGTTTTCTGAGTCGATATTAGTTCATGTACATTCTTAGCCCAAATCAATCATTTCATAATTTCACACTCCATTTTTAGACAAAGGTGCTGAAATATTGACTTTGAAATTATTTTTAAACTTTGAAAATCAGATGGGTAAAATTTCTAATAAAAGTTATCCATGTATACATTTTAATAGTGGGTTATATTAAATAGGTCACTGGTGGGTCCCTGCAAAATCCATGTAATTTGGATTGGGCTATATTTCATCCACAATAAGACCTTCATCGGAACCAGCACCCTGAGGTGATTTTTCCTTTCCTCTGTATTTTCATGCATACATATATTCACGATGCATTGAGGACAATGCACGAGATAAGTGTGGAAGAGGTTTACTAATGTAGAGTTTTTAGATTTTCTTTATTTTTCACTTCTTTAAGAATATATTTAGAATGCTACCTTTTGTATAGGATTTTTTTTTTCTTTTAAACCTTTTTGAAACAAGAGAAAATGTTTTGATATATTTTTAAAAAATTAAGATGATCTTAGAAATTAAGGAAACCTCAATTATAACATCTTATACCTAGTTAAATATTGGATTTTGTTTAAAATTATAGGTTAGTAAGATAGATTAGAAAGATAATTTGATCTTCAGTTTTTTGCCTTAGAGAGGATACACTTTACACTTAACACATTTTTGTGAGGAAAA